>JAKRRZ010000087.1:0-34623 GCA_022627015.2 Podosphaera aphanis
ACAAATTTAAAGTTTAGGTGGGGAGATCTACTTATCGTCATGCTAATTCAAGTTATTAAACGCCTATATACCCTGTAAAAGTCGAATTTTAGCGCCTATACACGATTAATACCGTAGTATCAGAGTAATTATCTTACATAAGCGAGAGGTAGATCTACAGCGCTAAGGTGCTATGGCCAACAACAATAATATCCCTATTTTAACAAACAAGGATATTCTACATGCGGGCGACCTGCTGCCTATGTATACCCAAATACTGTCTGTGCGTGAATGGTGCATACAGAGCAAACACACACCCGTGAGCGCCGTATCTCTCCTAACACGTCCCGACACTCTAGCCCGACTGTGGCAGCATCATCCCTTCCATGGACTGCTGATCTGCTCCTGCACTCTTGCCGGTTCCTCCATGCCCACCTATGCTAAGCACAACAGTTTCGGACTCTGTATTTCAATCTCCGTGCTCGAGTAAACATCTTTGGAGTGATAATTCGATCTTCGAATCGAGACATCTCTGTTCATGTAGCCATCAATAGAAATGGATTTTCGGAGATGGAAACCAAGAGATGTACCATTATATGCTTTGAGATGAACTGTAGTACTGCACGCTCATCAAAATTGAGCTGATAGCTTGTACCGTTTTTCGGAGGATCCGTACCATCTGCAGCTCGGGACGGATGGAAAAACGGCGGTAGTTATGCCTTTTCAGATTCAAGCTCAAACAGAAAGTCATGGTATGTGTGGACAACTGATCTCCGACGTGCTGGTATGAATGGTGACGATCTTATCGAGTCTACTCACATGTCTCGCACTGCCTCGCGAGTCTGACCAAGTGTGAAGTGGAGAATCAATTCCTAGATGGCCTTCTTTAATATCAAGGCAACAGGTAATACTATATCGGGTGATACATACACAATGAATCTTCTTTTGTACACTTGACCATCACATTCGCTGCTCTGCTTAATCACATCGTCCATCTTTCCATCCCGTTCTCCATCTCTCTTCCCACTTCTGGCAATCAAACACAGGCTTTCCGAGCTTGCGATTTACTTCATTGTGGGCCTCACACATCCATCGGCCCAATTCCTCGCGACCCTCGGTCCGCACGCGATGCATCTCCATGTAGCGCTGGAAATCCTCTGCACACACCCAGCACGGATAAAGCTTCCCGAAGAGGGAGAGAAAGTGCGCGATATCTGACTGCTGGGTGGGGGACGCTGTGACGGGGTATGCGGCACTAATGGAGTGAAGCAGAGACCATGAGGAGCGGCCGAGCGCTTCCACGTCCGGTGGACAATCTGATGGCGGACCGACAGGCGTCAGCGTCGGAGTGCGAACCCGTTTCTTGGTTTCAGCGGCCCAAGAGGAAAAGGCACTGCTGGTACTGCACGCGCGGCAACTACAGAGAGCGTTAGGGCGGGTGCGCCGCGGGTAGCGTCGGCGACTCACGGTTTCCCATCTTTTCCGAGCACCACAGACTTGGTGCTGGCCGGTGGTGGCTCCGACGAGTCTATAGTCGTAGACTGGTGCTCCCGAGTTTGATCGGTCATTTGTTTTACTAGGTATATGATATGGGACAAACTTGTGCGAAAGGCAGCTAAGATTGGTTTATGGGATTAGACGTGTGAAGTAGAGATACTAGAGAATGTGTGTTTAAAGATAACAAGAAGGATACTCTACATTCGTGAGATAGGGTCTTCAGTGTTAACACGTGACAACGTGTCTTTTGAATGTATATGTTGAGCTTTTCGTATAAAATACACAACTCTTAACTCCAACTTAATGACACTTACTTCCCCACGGCTTGCATACTTTACAATGTCACGTACGAGCGACCTGCTGCCTATGTATACCCAAATACTGTCTGTGCGTGAATGGTGCATACAGAGCAAACACACACCCGTGAGCGCCGTATCTCTCCTAACACGTCCCGACACTCTAGCCCGACTGTGGCAGCATCATCCCTTCCATGGACTGCTGATCTGCTCCTGCACTCTTGCCGATTCCTCCATGCCCACCGATGCTAAACACAACACCATTGCCTGCGCACGGTGTTAGCGGTGCGTCGCGAAGCAATGTGGTGTGGCTACTAGGACACCCAGATGTGTCGCGGAAACCACGCGTCTTCAGCCGCACGCATTCACAGCGTTGAGGGACGACCAAGCTAAACGCCCACATCGCAAATCATGGGCGATGTGATACCGATAATTCTGTTGAAAGCCAAATCCGACGAACATGACGCGTACGAGGAAGTATTCTCCGTCGGAGCGAACGGACTGCAATTTGAACCAACGTTTGTGCCCGTGATCGAGCACAAAGTGCTCGAGTCGGGACTCGACGTGTTTCGCACGCTCCTCCGCCAGAAGAAAATCGGGAAGGGAAAAGGCGCCGAGTACCACGGCTTGATCTTCACGTCGCAGCGGGCCGTCGAAGCCTTTGCACAGCTCATTGCGGAAAACAGGGGTGATAGCTCAGGTTTGCTTAACGAGACTTATCCACCATAAATTGACGAGTGATGATAGATCATTGTACGGATACAGCATGTCTGCAAGGTCTACCTATCTACACTGTCGGTCCAGCGACGACGCGAGCTCTTCAAGCAATACCACTTGACCGCCCTTTAAACATCTTGGGCTCAGAGTCGGGAAATGGAGAAAATCTCGCTCGGTTTATAATGAATCATCAATCAACCTGGCATCAAGATGATCAACCTACACGCGGGCTCTTGTTTGTCGTTGGCGAGCGACGACGCGACATCATCCCCCAATTGTTGATGGATCCGAACCTAGGACCGAAGCGCATCCTTGTGACCGAACTGGAGGTGTATGCCACCAGTGTCCGGGAGACGTTTCAGCAAGATTTTACCAACTATCTCGATCAGACCATCACTAGACCACTGAGATGGGTCGTGTTGTTCTCACCGACCGGCAGCGACATCATACTTCGAACCCTCGATGTCTTGGATCCGATAACAGGACATGCACGGGCGCGAGAGACCGATAACACTCGCAGGATACTCGTTGCTACGATCGGCCCGACCACGAGAGACTATCTCAACGCGAACTTTGGTTTTGTCCCCGACGTGTGCGCTGCAAAGCCGACATCAGATAGTCTCAAGGAAGGGATTACGCAGTTCCTTGCTCGTGAGAATTATACGCTGGGTGCGTGAGCGCTGGCCTCGAGACGGGAGGCCGACACTTTGACGACTTTTCTCTACTTCACTGCATGATGAATATCAATGACATACATATATATAGATATCAGATTTGTGAACTGTCCGGGGCAAGTATTGCATGATATGTTCAGTGAGGAGGGATATCCACCAACAAGGATCGACTAGCACTTAGATGTCGAATCAAAAATCTCACTTACAACACCCAAAAGTGGCCAGATCCTAAACTGTTGGAGTACCGATCAAGGACGTGAAACAATTGGATATGACAAACAAAGCTATTTTGTAGCCCAGAAATCAGTGTAGAAAGAAACTAAGAGCACACTCTTTTGTTGTTCAACTAACCAATTTTCCGACTGCCTTCACCACAGCTCACCGAGCTGGTCCTGTTCATGCTCTGCCTCTCCCTGCAACATCTAGCCTTTCCCCGTTTGCTTAAACCTTACCCTGCCAAGAACTCTCTTCTGATAAAATATGGTGCCTTGGATGAACGGAGTGGACTTGCTTCATTTTTCCTGTTCCAGTATTTCGCATGAGCTCAACGACGTCATATTGCCTCTTTTAAGGAAATTCAGCACCATCAAAGCTTCCTAAGTTAAATGCTAGAGCATCGATAGGATGTTTGATTGGATATGACGACACGAATAAATTTTGGATTTGGAATTCGGCACATGAGATGTTATATTTGATGAGAAGACACGATAGACACTGTCGGATTTGGTCACTGATCCTCTTCTAATTCGCGATGACATTGTTCTCGGACAGATTAATGTCCATAATCTACAAAATTCAGCATCCAAGTATCTGAGTGAATCCCGGCACGAAGAGTTATTTGATTGGGACTCCCTTTGTGATTTACCTGTTGCAAAAATCTTGCCAATTGTATCCCAACGCACTGAAAGTCAGGATGATTACCCTCCGCCGAAATTCAGTCAAGCAATAGCCTATGAACAAGAATCAATAAATATAAGTGATGCTTCATGGACCCCGATATCCTTAGACAGCAGCGAGACTGAACGCCATCAAATTCCGATTTCAGAAGAAATGCAAACTTAAGATATCACTATATCACATGGGGGTGATAGTGAAGAAAATGCTGAAATTGACCTTGATTAGGAACAAGGTGTGGATCAGGAAGATCTCCTCCGACAAGCACCACAAAGCTCATCTTTCCAGTTCCAGGGGACCTCTTTCTTTGTGAGGTCGGGCCGAGGTCTTGGATATTCATAAAAGTTTTTAACAAATCGCTGGCAAAATGTGACGGCTTGTAAGCCTTCAATAGCCCTGTAGCCTACGACGGTTATCGCAGTCCGTCGACGGATAGGGATTCATCACCACGTGACTGTTATTTTACGACACGGTATACCCTTGTTAACCTAACCTTCTAGCGCATATCTCTAATTGCACGTCCCGGAACCACTAGATGCACGGGCTTGGAAATAACTAGAATATTCTAGACATCAACGACCAGTAATGACGAACATTCTAGAAAGCATGTATCAAATATATAACTAGCCTATAGATCCTGTCTAGATCGACAGAGAGAAGTTATAAACTACCTTTGCTTACATGATTGCCCACGCATCAATACTCGAACCGTGACACAAAACTGGCAAATCTAAGAAATCGTTGCAACTGTCTTTTTCGTTTTAAGGCCTCCCACTTGGAGATAGTCGCGATTTTGATAGGGTCCATTTCGAGCCCCCCAGGACGTATCATTAGACCCAGGTAGTTGGTTCGTACTCTATGGAACTCTGATTTTGCGAGAGCAATCTGGAGTCCAGCATTTTATAGACGTTTAAGCACTTCGCGTACGTACTCTACGTGCTCTTTTCCGTGACGTGAATATATCAATACGTCATCTAGATACACTGTGACACAGTTGTCGAGCAGATCATGAAATATGTCATTTATATAGCGTTGAAAAGCTGCTGGAGCTCCACATCGACCAAACGGTGTTACGAGTTGCTGTCATGCTTCACTACTGAACGCTGGAGTTATTGAGTAATGCAAGATAATTTAGAATACACTCTACACAAGAGAAAATACATCGAGGGATAACAGCAACTATTATACATCCAGCTCCTTCGCTCTGAGGTACCTGCTGAGTTTCGACATATCTCATGAAGATGTTCGTCTGATACCGTGTCGCCCTGTTTCAGTGTCACAGTTCGTGTTTCCTAAGATGAAACCTATAATTGCCACTACACTGGTTTCATGTATCGCCGCTAACCTCCCCCCCCTACCTGAGCGCCTGCGCTTATCAGCGTAGGCTACAGGGTTTACCAGCTTCCCACCTGACACAGTTGTTCGTGTAACCCAAAACGCGTCGTGAAGGTGGTAAGCCATTCTTGGCCTTTGATTCGTATTCTATTAAAAGCTGATATTACATCTACTTTTGTGAATATCTTTGCGTTGCAGACCAAGTCCAGGGGTTCTTTGATAAATGGCAGAGGATACCGATTTTGAAGAGTACGACTGTTAATGCCACGAAATTCGTGACCAATTCGGATTCCACCTCCGGGCTTTTTAGCAATCAGTAAAGGGCTCGCAGCTGGGGAAGTAGATGGCCGAATCCATCCTTTTCCCAGTTGATCATCGAGCCATCGCTTGATAACTTGCAACTCTACTGGAGAGCATGGCCGGGTCCGGGCTCGAGGGATCTTGTAATTCTCCGGGATGAGGTCAATTTTATGATCGGAAGATCTATGTGGGGGTATTTTGCTCTTTATTTCTTCCTCGATGACTGCGGGACCGTGATGTTTACTGACAATTTTTCCGATATCAGAATCTGAGATTTTTGAGAGACGAGCTGCCTTCTGTGAAAAACAGTAGCCTAGAAAGCTATGCGTCTGCTCGAGCATCCGATTTTTCCAAGATGATAAATCACCTTGACTAGTGACTAGATCTCGAAAATAGTTTCACAGAGACTACTGGCTCATTGTAAATGTGACGGCTACTAATCCGATAGTGTCCTGTAGCCTACGATGGCCCTCGCAGGCATTGGTTAAGGTACAGCAGAAAGCACTGGTTTCACTTATTACATCATATCTATGGTCTATAAACAGATCCAGGGTATGACTACGAAAACAGGTTAACCATGCTTCAACTTGTTCGACACTAATCGTAAGCACACATTTGACGAAAGGTGGCAAATACATGTACTCGTCTGATGTTGAAGATGAAACAAGTAGATGAAACACAGAACTTGTAGTCATGTCTATGAGAATCTCTTCCACCTTAGTTAGCTTCTCTTCTCCATAGAGATTTATAAACAACTATAACTCATACAAGTGCTCATTGCCTCTGATAGTTAAACCGTCACAGTAAAGGCTCAACTGAATTGTCTATCTTTCCGAGTTCATTTGTAAAGACCCGCATGACCCTGGCACCTTCTTGTTCGACTACTGTCATGAAATTTGAGGCGTCAAGGATAGCAATATCTAGGTTCGTCGGTTCTATTGTTGATTGATTATCTATCTTAAGCGGCTTTAAACCCTTTGCAAGAGAGACGTTATGTTCAAGTAAGATTTATTTTTCATTCATTTTTAAGTCTACTGTGATATTCTCAGTGGTATTAGTAAAAGCTGGTGATTGATATCTATGTTTCGTAGACACTGAAGTTTGTAATAAATCAGTATTTGTATCACAATTCCTTGCATGTAGAATCATTTGCCGGCAATTATGGTGGCAGTAGGTGGAGTTGAGACAAATATTTCGATTGATCCAATCAATATGCGGGTTATGTTTTTGAAACCAGGGAAACCCAAGAACGAGATCCGTATCTGGACTTGATGTAGTGAGAAGAACAGTTATTTTTTCAAAACGATCCCCAATTTGAAGAGTGCCGTTGGCGCTATGAGTTATTTCCATCGGCAAGAAAGAGAGAGCGTCGGTTTTCTAGAGGTAGAGGCTTTAAACCATGCTTTCGAACCAGCTGGCTATTCATGAAGGAATGTTCTATACACCCGCTATCTGTTAAAATTGAGCCGTTAAATGCGCTACAGGCCACGATAGAGAAGACACCGTTTAATGTTATAGTCTTATGTCCTAAACTCCGAAGAAAATTTGGAATACCTAAATCTGTTTCAGAAACACAAAACTTTGGGGCGAACTTCTCTACCCATGCCTTCATTGGTAAAGCTCCATGCAAGCGCCTTAATGCTGGAGCTGATCATTTTCTTGAATCTGGGTACCCGTGGCAGGAGCGACAAAATCTGAGCCTGAATTTGTATCATCATAACTAAGGCCAGGTGGGTAATCCTGAGACCGTAGCTATAAATTCTGGCCAGGATGAGGTCGTCCACAAGACTCGGCTTGATTTTCTCGAGATTCTTTATCGGCGCTGTCGGAACGATGGTTCGAGCGCTTAGCTCTTTCTGGATTACAGTTACGGCGGTAGTGATCAGATCGACCACAGTAGTTACAGAGATTGTTAATATCTCAGTATTTCTTTTCCAAAGGTCAAAATGAATCCGTACTGGACCCCAGCCTGGACCATATAGTAGAAAGCTTGCGCAACTACACCCGCAACAACAAAATGGATTTCGCCCTGCTCCTTGACAATCAACTTACCCCCACATGCGTCCACTTCAGCAAATCCCGCGACAATATCTTCGGAGGCGTAATCTGTGTTTGGAGGCGAATAGCGTCTAAATCTACCATCTTAACATCATAGTATCATTATCCTTTTGGAGCTCCAACACATGTAACCGGCGCTCCAAGAAGTCTATCCGACGCTCTATCAGGTTCAGGAGTCGCTTATCTAGTTGCGCACTTTCACCGTTCAAATTATCCAATTCTGATGCCATTTTATCAAGTAATTTGTATCTGATCACTCGGATGAACGGGAGGAAAGTTTACCTGGGCCTGTGGACGCAGAAGTTGGCTATGTGACTGATTCTGGCTATTAATTTGTTTTTCAGTCTCCATGTTGGACCAGATCGTTGAACATATAGTTGCCCATTGCACAAAATCATCAGCTGCTGGAGGGGACAAGTTTCCACGAGTTCCTTCCCGAAGAGATTGAGACACCTTGCTACGAAGTAAGTAAACGCGGAATTCTGGGTATCGCCTATGCGACCCTGTCATGGAAGAAGTTTTTGTAACTTTATCTTGGCGTCTGCTACCATACCGGCATTGGGATATCGGCTGTCAAGTCATACTCATAATTCGTTGGGGGTTTTCCAGAACCAAAGACTGGGATCTGTAGGGTTATTGTGTAGCAAATCAATCCCCTTTTTCCATGAAAGTATGCGCGCTCCCATGTAAGAGGCCCGCAACATGGCACATCTTTACGTAGTCGGTTGGAAATTTTGAGCTATCGTTAATCCAACGACCAAGAATCTTGTACTTCCAGGTCTTATACTCCGTATGGCGCTGGTACACGTCTTTATGGTGACCTGAGAATGGCTTCGGGTTTTCTGTCACGAGTATTTGCATCGTAGCTGGGGTTTGGATAGTTTGGAGAAATGTTGGCTGTAGAGGCTATGGGTGCATGGAACTACTAGACGTATCTGGGATCGAGGCTAGATTCGATATTTGTGCCGTAGTTAGCTGCGATTGACCTTATTTGGTGACTTTTTGAGCGTTGACGATATCTATGAGGCTCGCATTTTCTTGCTGGAGCCCTGCCATTTGTTTTTCATTGGCACCCAATAACTTTTTGGATCGGTAATTTACGTCAGTAATTTCTTCAAGATACTTAGCCATAGCTTGCAATCGATCCTCAAAAGTGGAAAAGATTGGCCCGAAGGCTTGACTATGCTGCCCCAAGTGTGCGTTCAATATGGTCATAAAACCCGGATTTGCTTCATCATTCTTAAATATTTCTGTAATTCTTGAACTATAATTTATTGTTTACTCATTTGCAATGGCATTCTGCAATTTTTGGCGTCACGAACGGCATCGCAAGAGGGCTTGTGAGTTATCTTTCGTGAGCTAATGGTGTAATTTACGATCACGGGCGACCATAACTCTAAAAAGGGCTGAAGGCAAGACTGAACCTCTAATCTGTAAATAATTAGAAATAAGAGTGTGGTTGTACAACTCCTAACTGAGCTAAAAACATCCATAAATATATATATATATATATATCTCTCGCGGTGGTGTTTTCCTCATAGCTTGATGAAAGCATATTCAGATAATTATGGGTTTTTACCGCTTTTCCCTGTGGTGGGTATTCACGGAAGAGGTTACATGTCGCAAGACGTTATCCTCGTAGTGGTATCTGCAAATGAAATCTGAGTATGAGTGTTACAAAACGTCAAAATGAGTCATTCTTTGAGAAACACACCTTCCGTAATCATACGTGTCATAGCTTCAGGCTGCATACACAAGAGTGATTTAAAAAAAAAAATATATATATATATATTTAGTTTGTGCCTCCATATTAAGGCTAAAACTATATATATATATATATATATATATAGTTTGTGCCTCCATATTAAGGCTAAACATGGAGCAGGGCTATGCCTGTGACACCCGTCAATCAGCAGCAACCGATGAGATAACTGTTCATCAGAAGCCCGCTGATGTATACACACATTTTGGCAACTTGGAAGACAAGAATAATCTTATGGAGAAGTAAGAAGTTCCTCAGCCATCGTGTTGTCGAGCGCATCAAAGCCAGTCATTTATTCCGGTCACCCGAGTAAGACGTCATGTCGGCGCACAACCCCGAACTTCGAGGCCCCGTGCCGGTGAGCTCAGTCTCAAGGACTTTCGGACGCGTCGGTCTCCTTCAAGATTCCAACCGAGGACACATCCATCCCCGCCCACACCCGATGAGACTCCTCCAAGCCACGTTCATCTGTCTACCATCTGTCCCAGGTCACCGATCCCGTGGTCTCTCCATTTCTCACTGACCTCCCCAACCGCTCGTCCCGATGCGACCGACTCTGCGACTGAGAAGAACTAGACACCCCCATCGACGGCGGTGGTGCCGTTCCACGAATGTACGTTGTGGGCTGAGGGAGTACTCACTACGAGTCGAGCGCACAGGGCGGGTGAGAAAGATCAGATTCGTGCCCACAATCGTTTCAGACACACGCTTGCGACACATAAGTCAAAGCATCTAGTTTCCGGATCACCCAGTTTCCGGATAGATCACCAAGATCAGTCACTAAGAGACATAACGTAATTACGAACTCAGTATTTAATCAATATGTCTGATTTCAAATTGTCTATTCAAGATGCCCTCTCTGATTTTCATGAGAGTATTTATAGAACTCAGCAGGCTACTGCAATTGCCCACGGGATCCCTAAATCTACGTGTAATGATCACCTGCACGGTGCAACAAGCAGCCAGTTTAGCCATCAGCATCAGCAGCGGTTATGCCCAGAGTAGGAGAAATTTTTAGTTGATGGGATAGTTGATCAGGGTGCAAACAGATGTCCTCCCTCGCACCCACGTGCGCGAGAAATGGCCGCCTTTCTTCTACGTATCAATGCTGATCAAGAACCTCTTGGCAAGAATTGGCTACAACACTTCTCCAAGCGCAATCCCGAGGTTAAAACTACCATTGGTAAAAGGCTAGATGCTGTCTGAGCCGATGCTGCAAATTCTGAGCAGATAGGCGCATTTATTAGACTCTCTGACGAAAGTAGACGCCACCTGAACATACTGACAGAGAATATATGGAATGTAGATGAGACTGGAGTTGAGCTAGGGGCTGGTACCAACTCGAGAGTACTTGGGTCTAGTCATAAAAGAAAGGTTTTCATTAAGTCTTCGAGTAATCGCGAGCGAGCAATTATATTGGAGACTGTCACTGGCAGCGGCCGAAAACTAAGCTGCGTAGACATCTTCAAGGGCCAGAGCTTACAAACGACGTGGTTTCCATTAAAATTCATACCTGATTAGATGTACACGACCTCAAAAAAAGATGGACATCTAAGTCTATTGGGTTGAAGTGGTTAAAGCGTGTATTTTTGCCAGACACAGCCACCCATGCCAGCCAGTATCGTATGCTTCTTCTCGACGGGCACAGTAGCCATGTTAACGTAGAGGTTCTCTGGCTCTGCAAAAGGAATAGAGTAGAGGTTTTGTTCCTACCTCCCCACTCTACACATCTTCTGCAGCCGCTAGATCTATCAGGATTTTCTGCTTTCAAGTCAAGGTACTGAAATCTGATACAAGACTTCTCGAGCCTGACAGACGCAGCACCCGTCAAGAAGGAAAGATTTATCACCTTCTCCCACAAAGCTAGGGAGGATGACCTTGCGGAAAAAGTAATCCGAGCTGGTTGGCGGGCTGCCGCCTTAGTTTCGTACAATCCAGGTCTGGTACTAAGTTCATCTCAGATAATCAACCGCCCTAAAACACCAACGCAACCCAAAGACCCTATCTATACCTCTTATCCTGTCTATCGTACCCCTTAGAACCCCCAGGATGATTATGCGACCAGTCAGTATCTCAGGAAGTCTGAAAATCCCTTTGAAGAGAGCCAGGCTGCGCTCAAAAAAGCGGGCAAGCGTATTGGAACGCTGAGTACGGAATTGGCTCAAGCAAGAGAGCAGATCTCTCGTCTTGAATGTCAGATATCTATCAATACTTCAACTCAAAAGAGAAAACTGGTTCAAATCAACCAAAATGAGAGATTTGCGCGCATAGAAACGATAAGGCATGCCGTCGGGGAAAATTTCGCTGTAGATGCACAGGACACCACACCTAGTCGTAGAAAAAAAATCAAAAAAACCGCCGATAATACTAGTGATAATTTAGATTTCGAAAATATGTGTAATCAATCTCAAATATAATTAATTTGCAGCCATTATCATATTTTGGGTGTGGTGTGCCAATTTTGGTGATCTGTCCGGAAACTAAATACTTTGACTTGTCGATACCATGTCTTCTGGATTCCTCTCTTTCATACACCTCTTACCTCCTGATATTACACCCACTGCTGGTTTAGTAGATGTTCATGTATATCCGACTGCTTGGTCGCCCTTTGGGTGGTCTTCTCCCCCCATCTATACCTTGTACTTTCCTATTGACACGTACTTCTCCCCACGTAAATCCTGTAGATGTATTCTCTACAGAATAAACTTAAACCGACCTCAGAGGAAGAGCTCGTTTCTTGGTATTATAAATGTATAGTAAGGCGCTAGATGGATAGATCTAGACCCCTTAAGAGCATGCTGGGTCTCTCCAGACGCCCGCACGTCGGGTAGCTCTCTACAAGGCTAAGCTAACCGGCAATGTGGTACATTGTTTCACATGCTGCGCGCAGGCACGACGCAAAGTACTGAGAATACTAATAATAGAAGAAATAAGGCTGGTAAAGTCGAACTCTCCACCTTCGCGCGGTGCCGGCTGTAAACGCCCAGTATATTCGCACATCAGGGATAGCTAAGGAGAGTCACAGTCTTCACGTTGTCTGAGGCCTGCAAAGCGTTTCCTGTCGTAGCACAGCCTGCTAACTCTTCACTCCGATATCACTGTAATCCAGCCAAAATTACATCTCTCCACCTCGGAATACTTCTCGAATAGACTCTGCTTCGACTAAAGACCACCATTGCGAATGGCAAATTCTTCTGCCTTATCGAACCCCTTCTATACGCCCACGATGCCGTGGATGCCCGACGGAGGAACAAAGTCGTGGGGCACAAAGATGAGGAGGGAGATAGATTTTGTCACTAAGTGATGGGAAGGGTCTCGAAGAAGAAACCACGAGAGATGGAAGAACGGGTGCGGGGATGTGGAGGAGGAATGGGAAGGGTCTCGAAGAAGAAACCACGAGAGATGGAAGAACGGGTGCGGGGATGTGTAGGAGGAAAGAAACTGTCTTGGAGGGGGGAACACTGAGTTTCTGACTTGGATGAGCATTGTGCGTGTGCCTGGACAACTTTCGACAAAGTGCCGCCGATACTCAAAATACAGGCAAAAATCCAACGTTTCTTACCCGCCCCGTGTTCTGGACTACTAGCGCTCCCTCAGCTGGCAAAGTACATTCGTGGAACGACACCACCCCAGTCGATTAGATTTTCTAGTTTTTCCCGGTCGAAAGATCACATTTGGACAAGCTGATGAGGAGGTCAGTTAGGAGTAAGAAACTATGGGACCAGTGACTCGGGACAGATGGTTGAAAGATAGAATTGGCTTGGGGTAATCTCATGGGGTGTGGGCGGGGAAGAACATTTACTTGGTTGAGATCTTTGGGGACTGACGCGTCGGGTAGTCCTTTGGACTGAGCTAACTGGCACTTGGCCCCTAAGGTCTTGTGTTGGGTGCCGGCACGAGGTAATACTACTGTCCGACAGGCCTAAAGGTTGTATAACCTCAAATGTCGATATTACAGGCGTCTTCCTAATATATTTTCGCTTAATACTCCCAAGAGGGCTAGGTGATTTATTCCCATTCCACGGTCTCCAACCACATCAACAACATTATACACACAACTGCAATCAAAACTTTGTCATCATCAACCAACTCACTCTCCTCAACCTGGAACACAAGAATCCGTTTTGCCCTACTAATGAAGGATACATTTCCGTTTTCTATGCCAGGTGGACGTTCCAGCTGCAGAGCTTGAGTTACGACTGATGAATTATTGATATCTGATGGACATAACGCACGCACGCTGAAGGGAAGAAAGGTAAGCTCAAATTACTCTTAGACATCACTTCTAACAAAAATTTTAGCACGGTGATTAGTAAGCTGAATGATACCTTTCAGCCAAGTGAATTGATATTCTAGGGGTCATTCTTTAGGTCACAAAAAGGCTCCACCTTGGCTTAGAAGAAGAGCTGGCCAATATATTTGTTATTCAATCAAGAAAGGCGGTCAAACCTGCTCTTCTAACGATTTTTCACGGCGCCCGTCGCCTCGTCTCTAGAAGCACGATGGGAGACTTGCACCTCGCAGTGGCAGTCCTGAGTTCGCCCGGATCGAGGCAGAGTATGTAGAACTCTCATCATTCAGAGGTGGATTCGGTGAGTCGATCACCGTCCTGGATATGAACTCAATCGGCTCCTTCCCAGCATGCCTGAAAAGTGACAGGTTGGCTATGCCTGGTGTGAACGGGAGAATTATCAATGTACTGTTGATCTGGTCCATTTGAGGCCTACTCATCTGTCGAGATTTCTTTCAGTTATTTAGTCTAGCTCAGTTTGGCTGCTCCATATACACAAAAATACCAGTCCATTAAGGTTTAACATGACTTTATCGCCAAGAGAAAATTCCCCTGTAGCGCCCTCCAACATAGCCAAATTAGGTAAAGCGCGGCAAGGATTTTGCAGAAGTCGTAGTGAATTATGCCCCCCCGGATAAGGTAGGGAGTTTCGACGAAACCCACTTTAAGCTAAGACGCTAATGCGACTTAACAATCTTTGGGCCTGTAGGACAGTATGCTTGAAGGGTAGATTTGGTATAATGGGTCCCGAGAGCAGGGGTGTTTAGTGGGTCCGTTAGTCCTAGATGAGAAAGGTGTACCTCGTTATAAAGATATGGCCAGGATGACTTGTGTGGCAATTTTCCCATACGGGTGATTTTGCACATTTAAGCGAGCTACTAGAACTAAGCCTCTTTGGAACCAGATGATTATCAACCTACCAAATCTATGGAAATGGCGTTCAGAATCGACAGACTCGGACTTGATTGGTCCCGGTCCGTATCTACTACTACTACTACTACTGCTGGCCCGCATAAAGGTCGAATTGCTTGAGGATATGCAAGTTCATATGCAGGTGAAAATTCTTCTTCCTTGGGTCAAAGCACAGAGAGAGGGGAAGGAGCCATTCCCCCCGACTTTAAGATCCGTTCCGCTTCACTTTCATTCATCACCTAACACTATCTAATTTCACTGTTGACGGCGCTATAGACGAAAAATACGAAACTGAGCAGTTTATTATTCACACTAGATAAAGTTCAAGTAACAAAAATCATTTTTCGTTAAGTTCAAACGTATTTAGTAAATGTCAAAAATGAATGAGAGTGATATGGAAACTACTCTCAAAGTCGGGGGGAATGGCTCCTTCCCCTCTCTCTATGCTTTGACCAAGGAAAAAGAATTTTCACCTGCATATGAACTTGCATATCCTCAAGCAATTCGACCTTTATGCGGGCCAGCAGTAGTACGGCGGCCTAGCACTTATCATGCATGTTTTCAATGAGATTTGAGAGGTCTTGGGTACTCGTAGAATCCCATGCCATGCGACGCTCACCATCGCACGAATTTGATCCGACGACCGCGGCTTCCCCTCATCCAGATCTAGACGCTTGAACTATACCTTATCTCTCATAATCTTTGCGACGTACTAGTTCCAACAAAAATGTATTTCTGATTAACACCTCGTCTTTTCAGAACTCATGCCTGCGCGATCGTCTAGTCCCGCTGCACGGTGAGCAACTATTGAGATTGCATTTCATGCTCAGAATCTAAGATATATGTTTTCTTAACCCTTTCAAGCAGTAGCCACACGTTGTTTACTCTATACTTGTAATGATCCAAGGTCTAAGCTCATAGGGCAGTTATTACATTACTATAAATCGCGCATGCATAGCAATGACCATCCAGTAGGATCGTAAAACTATTTGAATGTGAAGCCTCGCAGAAAACTCAGTATCATGTTAACGGTAGATTGCTTGTGGGTTTGGACCAGGAGATATATGGATGTAGGTCTCTTTTGGTAGGCAGCACACGTGATGGCATCTTTCCGGGGTTCTATCATGCATCGACGCGATGCTACATCTATCATCTCTAGCTAGCTAGACCGATGAAAATTCACCCCTCATCTAGGCGTAGGACATGGCAGAGTATTCGTGACAGTGTTGCAGTCGCGAAAAGCGGTACCCAAAATCATATCGAAGCCCATACTACTTTTTCCTGGCTTGATACTTGCTCACGGTTTCAGCCTGTCCCACAATTAAGAGGAACAGCATCCATTTTGGTGTTAATACCCCTTGGTCTGCCTCGTTTGACTTGCTCATGAAGGTATAGAGCCTCGATGGAAAAAATGTAAGGGCTTATAATTGAAGAAATCATTTCAATCTTGGGAGATGGATAATGATGAGTGAGAAGTTAACTAGTTAAAGAAGGGTAGTTTGACTGAAAAAGGGAAAATTATTTCGAATTATGGGTGGGTTTCAAACTTCGGGATATAGTTGCTTAAGCCAAGATTCTGGTCAGCGTTGCTTGCTACTACTATCATCAAATCCGGTTACGGATTGCGAGTTGGGTCGTATTGACAGGCTCAGCATGAATTGAGATACAAGTGTTGAAACTGTCTGCAATGTGAAGGTTCGTTATGAAATAAGGGAACATGATGTCGGCAGGTGCTGCAGAAGGCGTGTATCCGTGGCACTCTGCGTCTATTTATTTTTTAAACGTTAACCATGATGCTCACTCAGCTCATGTCGGCAGGTCGTGTCGTCGCACTAAGCCTCAAACGTGCACGCTGGGGCGATGTAACCATACTATCTTTCGGTCGACGTACCTGTCTGTGTCCTTCAAGTGTGCATCATGCAGTCCTTCGACAGTTACAGTCGATGGCGATCTCGAGGTGGCATGAGATTGGACAGAATTTGGTCGCAGAGCTGGCTACAAAAGAAGCATAGATTAACTGATGGTAGGAATCAGTATTAGCAACACAATACAAGATAAGATGCGGAATTATCAGCGGCGCGATTAAACATATCGATAATCCTGGTAGACAGGCTCATTTATCGTCGAAACTTGTTTCGCTTCCATCTGAAGTAGCTTTTGAAGTGGAAAAGAGATCCATCAGATGAATCAGGAGGTGAGCATCTCAAGCTTGGCTGAGCAAGTTAGGAGAGATCGAGATAACATAACTTGGCGAAGAGGTGGAGTTTTAAGAGGTAGATATTAGCTAGGATTCTTATGGAGTGTAGTATTCGGCAACTGAGTAACTGACTAAGCATAGATAAGAACCGAAACGATGGGCGAGTTGCGGTAGGCTCGGTCGGGTCAAACATTACTAATTTTGGGGTTGAAAAGGCCGCGTGAAGTAATTAATCACGAGATCTCTTCATGAACGTTCATTGGTCGGTTTCACATGTATATATCTTGTTTTTCCAATTTTGGAGTTCAAGTCATGTGATGAAACATCAACTTGAAGACGCTCTCCTCGACAGTCCCCAAGATCAAACATGCAAGACCAAGGAAGGTGATTTCCCAAGTTTTTCCTGTGATAACATGTAGTACTCATGATGAACAGTGATTTAATCGGTTCCATCCTCAGTTATCTCTCCTGCTGAACCTCTCTCTGTCAGCAGACAAGGACAAACTGAGATTGGCTGTGATTTTTTGACATCAGATGAGCACGGTGCCGCGGAAGTGGAAATCATTAATCCTTGACGAAAACAATTAATTGCACAGTGATTGATTGCACACTACTTTTATCGAAAATCCCTCGGCTTCAACTGGCTACGTGTGATACTAGTGTACATTACCACACATTTCAGGCGTTATCACGGGGTAATTCAGTCCCTGTGGCTTCTCTCCACTCAATCGCTTTGGAGAATCAAACAGAAATACATGTACCTCTACTGAGTAGCTTCTGTGCATCCAAATCATGAAAGCTTGGTCTCTGGACGTTTCTCGACCGACCCAATTAGCGTTCTCCCGAGTCCACTTGTCATTACATGTTGATTGGTTTGTCAGTGTGTGTGAGTCCCGAGATTGCCGAAAGCAAGCCTTTCATGGCTTCCCACTAAACGCGATCTATTGGAAATATCCCGCGCCATCAACAGGCCTTGATTCTCGATACGTTACAGATCCAAAATAAGTATCGATTTTTACATAAATAATTATTAATGGCCAAGTAATTCATCTATTTGATCAATCTGACTGATTATCTCATGGCCGGTTTTCAGAAGACGTGAGTTGATGATGATAGGGACAGATGTGATCGAGAAGGAGAAGCCCACGGCTCTCATCCTCAGAGAACACGTGAGAAAGAGTATAATTAATATAATGAATGATGACATAATAAATGGTCGGTTGATTGGTCATCTCTGTTCGAAATGAAACTTGTAACAAGCAACCTGACAGGTTGTGATTTTGGTTGGTTGGCAGTGGAACTAATTATGGGGACTGACTCGCTGCAACTGAGTGGCAAGGGAAAGGTCCAGGCCAAGTAGATCCTCCCTCCACCTGGCACTTACTGCTTCTAGAATCGATATCGACCTTTTCTGCTTTTTATTTTTAATTTTCCCCCGATAACAATTTCATGTACACAGAATTCCGACAAAACTATCCTCAAAACCTGTTCGCGACGGAAAGTCGGGCTAAGTTTTGTACCTTTTTCCCGCGAATATCAGGACGGAAAATATACAGCACTTACGTGTCTTGTATATATCATTATAAGGGGTGCGTGTAGATGTACATACGTATAGTATGACATAAATTATTGTACGACCTAGCGAAACTCGATGATAAGTCAAAGTAGTTAAGCGGCCGACCGGCCGGCAGACAGGAGGCAGTTGGCGTTTAATTTAGTCGGGCAGTGGCACATGAAAGGATCCTGATTGCTTCGATGACGAAGTGGTAAATTTGGAGTAAATAAGAGATATGAGAAGGAGAAGAAGAAAAAAGGGAGAAAGAGATAAAGTTCAATCGGCTCAGGAACATTAGAAGTAGGTGGTAGCAGTAACATGAAAGATTTTGACACCAAAGATAGTCAGTCTAGTTAGTCATCATTACATGTACTTAATACTGAACGGACGATCAGGGAGACATTTTCTGCAACTTGAGGTCATTTCCGAGGGGGGTGAAGAGTATAAAGATGTGACCTTATCCATTCTCGGCTTAGTCCTCTCGTCTAAAATATGGGTCATAATTTCTCTGCTGAAGAGCGATTGAAGGGGGCGCTTGCACCAAAGATTACGGGCTTTTTGTTATTGACATCCTAAACAGCAAACAGCAAATCAATCAATAACGTGCATGCGTGCGAACTCAACTCGACTGGACTCGAACCTGCTTAGCTCGCTTCCAAGATCAAACCGTCCCACTCCCCCTTCTCACACACTCTCTCAACCACACCCCCGTCTCGCACTGTGATTGACCCTATTCACTGCCTTTTTCGCGTGTCGACGACGGCGACGCTGTTAACCAAAACAACTATCACAATAATACCGTATTCAATAAATAACAAAAGAACCGCATCAACTTCACCTTCCGCGTGCTATTTTGACAGTATCACCATTCGGCCCTAGTCGGATTCGACGACCCATCCATCCATCACTGTCTGGGACTACTTGAGTTGAGGGAATCAACGATTCGGTGGGCGACGGGGAAGAAATCATCTGAACGAATGTGCGAGAAATTTGATCTCTTAAACCAACTCGTCACCATTCCCGATCATTAAATCTGCCTCGATAATAATTGCCAGACTGGTCACGATATCTTTCGTGCCGACCGAGTCGAGGACGATACTTCTCGGACCCGGAAAAATCTCCGGTATATTTCGAATTCTAGCACCGAATCACACAAGGCCATCATGAAGCCAGTATCTGCTTATACGCTGTTAGCCGGCGTGCTCTTGGGAAGGTGTGCCCACGGTGCAGCCGTATCATCGAAAGGATGCTTCAGCTCAACAACGGGACTAACCCTGAATGGTTCGCAGACCTTTAACTCAATGGGAGCGTGTTCCTCGGTGTGCTTGGCGATAAAAGCTCCAGTAATGGCGATGCAAGATTCAGAGTGTTACTGCGGGTCTAAATTACCTCCAACGACTTCATCCGTCGATGACTCGAAGTGTTCTATATCCTGTCCTGGCTATCCCGCTGATACATGTATGCTATCTCTACCCTACAATGTGTGTCCCAACTAACTTTACAGGTGGTGGTAGTGATGCGTACAGCGTCTACTTGACGGGAATATCGGCGGCGGTCGGAAATGCAGATCCACAACCCAATTCTGACCCGTCACAAAGCTCTCCTACTTCAGCATTAAAATCATCCCCAACCATAGCCCCAAGTCCATCTGTAGTGACAGTCGGTGGTCAAACTGTCGTTGTGACTGCCAACCCAGAAATTCCCAAGTCATCCTCAGCCTCATCTTCTGGAGATAAGCCAAACAAAGCCGGTATCGCTGCTGGCATTATCGTCGGAATGCTCATAGTTGCAGCTATAATCGGTGGATTTATATTAATTGCTCGCAATCGAAAAAGACGCGCGATCGAAGCAGAGCATAGACAAGCAGCAGCAGTGAGTAGCTTCATAGATGGTGGCAAGAATATGGGCCCTGTTTCTGATACACGTCTTGATCCAACCGTGATGGCGAGTCGGAGGATGAGTGATGGAAGCATTGCAGACGACCAGGATTACTCAAGAAGAATTCTCAAAGTAAGGATATTTTTCCTTAGTATCTCATTTCTACATAAGCTAACATCTTGGACAGGTTACAAATGCATAAATCTACTCCTTACCTTTCCTTTTTTATTATACAATATACTATCACGTCTACGCGACATTTTCTACGGAGAGGTCCAGAAAAAAAAATTCTCTCGGGTCTAGGTTTCGCCCTGCGATAATACAAGCCTAACTCTGACTTTAATGCCTCAAATATCAGAAGAGCGTGAGTGCATTTTTCTTGCATGCAGCCTTTTACAGAAGACCTTGCCTTCTATGTCAAACTTAAAACCATGTCACCAAACCCTACACACTCAGTACTGCGTCCGCCTTCCTTCTCTCTGGTCACGTTTAGCCGATGCAAGTTTTGCATTGCATTGCATTGCACTTACAATACCCTTCCGATAAAATTTATCACGTGGTGACCTATTCACAAATTATTTGCCGAAATTATGATAAGAGGCCGGAGTTTAAATGGTTGTGCTTGTTTGGTTGGTTAGCTGGATTTGCTATTACGACATGTGGAAAGATAAATCTTCCTCGCTTGTTATCTTTTAATTCAGTGTGTTATATCTTGCTGCATGTTAGTGTAAAATATGGCGCCGCCTTTTTCATCATTTATCTTTTACTAGTATTGAGCAACGCTTCGGGCTGGATTCGCCGTGAATGCTCCTTTATGATTCGTCAGAAACACATAAGTAAGTTCCAAACCAAATATTATGCGAACACTTCATTACCTACGTTAAGATTTTACCACTCCAACTCTGAATGACCGTGACTTTGTGAAGGCTGGACTAGGAAATCGATTAGCACAAGCATTTTCATAATTTTGCCTTCAAGATGGAATTTAAAATGTCACTCGAATGGTTTAAGCTTTCGAAACTATACCACTGTGGTTCTGGTAAAAACAAAAAGGGGTTATTAGCCCTCTCTCTTACTACAGTTACAACATCCCCAGTTGTTAACGGTACTATCCCGGAATAACTACTTCAAAAACGTTTATGTTCAACAGTCAACCTATAACGGTAAGTTTAACGCCAAGGAAACTTAAATGTATATTCAACCAATGCGAATAGACAATCATGTCAAACATCTCAGCCTATGATGCAGTAAGAAGGGAAGGTTATCATAAAGCTGGCCTTGCACCTTCAGGAACTGTAGTCGCTGGACGATGGACGCCGAACATGGGAAGCCTCGATTTGAAGCTCGACCAGGGCAGCGATTACTCTGATGATATCGTCAGTCAATGAAAGCTCTTGTTTGGTCCACAGAGATGCCGTGTCGTCATCGTTGTCGTTGACAAGGATCGTACTAGTGCGTGCCGTGCCTACGATGCATACACGTCGGGTTGCCGATGGGGCTAACTCGTATGGCGCTCCGTGGGTGCGCGCGGTCATGATGAGGGAAGGATGAGTGAAACAAATATCGGTTGGTCGGACGGTTGGGACGCGGATCACGTTTGGCGTAAGGCTCGTCTTTCTGGGTGGATGGGATGGATTAGGATGGTTGGATGGTCGAGGTGCGTTTGCAGTAATCGACCTTCGACTCGCACACGCGACTACGACTGGTGGGTTGGGTTGGGTCGTGGCGTGGCGTGGGCTACGCCTTGGATGAGACGACTTTCCTACTAGACGCTTCGAAGAGTGGAGAGGAAGATGATTGAATCAGCGTCCGGTTGTTTGAACCGACGAGTTTGGCGATACTTCTCGTATCTGATATCGGATCTCACGGAGTGAACTGGGCGCTGTGGCAACTTGGGTAAGGATTCCGTGGATGGGGTATAAGTCTAGATAATGAGTCACTGTATCGTTCAACTATGAGTTACGTCTGAGGCTGGACAGATGGTCACGCGATGACTAGCTGGAGATAACAAGTCTGTCGCGCTCGGATATCTTAGACGACGACGACGACGACGTGTCGGTTCATCGAGAGAAGGGGGACTAAGGCTGGTTTAAACACTGTTCGATGGGTCTTGATCCGTAGTCGACAGTTCTGCTGATCACTTCATCCTTTACTCTCGGGCGTGGGACTTGACTGGCTTGCTTGAGGGGGGAACGATGTGTGGATAGCATCTCAAAGTTATGGGATGAGCTTGGTCTGTTGCTCCTGGCGTTGTGCTTAGTTGATGCCCAAGATGTCCTGGGAGTCCGACGGGGTCAAGGCCTAGGGTGAGGGGATTTCTATCAGCACGGTGTCGGAAGGAGCTATATAGTTGGGTCGATCACGAGATAGAATTTATCGTGCGCGAGAGGATGGCTTCTTATCATCGTGAGAGCGGAAGCAGTTTCTTTTCTTCCAAGTCAATCTTGTGTATGCAGCCTAAAGCTATGACACGAATGATTACAGAAGGTGTGTTTTTCATAGAATGACTCATTTTGACGTTTTGTAACACTCATACTCAGATTTCATTTGTAGATACCACTACGAGAATAATGTCATGCGACATGTAACCTCTTCCATGAATACCCACGACAGGGAAAAGCGGGAAAATCCGTGGTTGTCTGAGTGTGCTTTCGTCAAGCTATGAGAAAAACACCACCGCGAGTGAACACCACCGCGAGTGAGAGTGGTAAATGAGTCTCACTGGATTCGAACCAGCTTTCTCCTGTCTAGCGGATGCAGTTGTGTTGAGTGCTGGACTCCTGGTGGTCAGGTACTTGGGCCCGCGAACGGATTCGCGGAATATGTGTACAGTTGAAACTGTCTAAATGCAAGGCCTCGGTAGTCCAGAATTTTCGCACTTGCAGGGCTACCACATAATTGATTTTTAGAGCGCCAGTGGCCTTGTAGATGCAAAAATTTTGGACTACCGAGGCCTTGCGTTTAGACAGGTTCAACTGTATGTATTTGTTGTTGCTACATGTATTAGGTTGTATGTGTTGTGGTCGGTCGGTCGTTGGGGCGACAGGACGCAACTCGACACGCATAATTCCGTGCCGCGGCACTCCCACTCCCGGGACGGATCGGGAGATGCGACCGAAAAGAGGAGAGCGACACGCTGCACGGACTCTCTTACGCTTTCCACAGCCATGTTTCGCCGTCGTCACGAAGGGGAGGGAGACACGGATTACCACCGCTGATCAGGAGAAGGCAACAGAGCACGATGTCAACGCGCGTCGATCTTGCGCCCGTGAGAATAAGCCCTCGCTCGACTCAGCCTCCGGATCAGGCTTCCGTGTCGGATGACGTCGGAGGAATAGGCGTCGGGTCGCCATGTATGATGAATGGGCCGTAAATCCATACACCCATGCGTGATGAATCTATTATATCGCAGTGTGATGGACGCAAGAGTTCTGCATGTGTTGATGGATGGAAAGCAGCAGGAACGAGACAGTAGTAGCGACCGTATCAAATAGCGAGGTTAAGAACGCTCCAATGCACGAAGCAAGTTTAAGAAAGTTTCTGATGAAGTTGAAGGGCTTTCAAGAAATGAGAATGAGTGATTGTAGCTTTGAATGCGCAGAAGTCAATCTACTCATATGATGCTAGATGTTGGTCTTAAAGATGCTTCAGAAGCTATCAAGTATAATGTTAACCGGCTCTAGCGCCAGCAGCAACATCAGCAATTACCGGTCAAGCGGAGCAAGAATTTGAGGGAACTGCTCGTTAGAGGAACAGCTAAGTCAGTGAGATGGGTTCCCTTTTTTGAACTTTCGCATATCTAGTTCATCTAACGGATTTGCGACCATTGATCTTCCTCAGTGTTTAGAATATAATCACAAATTCTGCACAGAAAATCACAGCTTCATCAAATACATCTTTCCTCTCAGGGTGCCTTTCTCCCTGCCATCAATGATGAAGATGACGAAGCTAACATCGTTGAGAAAGACATGATGGCTCTTTCTAATAATTAAATGAACAACGAAAAGCCACTTCCATTTCTGTACCTAGTTACTTAAATGGTATCGGACACTGCACTTCCACGAACAGAACAGCCAATGTCAGAAGATATCCGTCCGGTCAGGAAGGGATCTAGGGGAAAAGAACAGGAAAGCAGTGAAATACAAGCGATGTCTGCGAATAGATCAACGAAGCCATTGGTTAGAATTGGATTCTGAAAAGGCGAAAAGGCTATTTGTGAGGATTCTAGATATGTCGACTTAGGCTCCTTACGGCAGACAGGAATTCGTTTTTTCCTAAATCTGGCTCTGAATAATTAACCTTCAAGTGCTTCAGTGCATGTAATTAGTTACCATGCCGTGCGCCTGACCTGAACCGCCATTCTCACCAACAGATCTGCGGAACAACTCTAGTGTCTTCAATTATCTCGTTGAAGACCTTGTTATCATTTGAACCACTAATCGGGGCCCTCAAAGATGATTGATCAATGAACCAGCGAAGGTACCAATGTTATGATACACGCTAGACTACTAACCACCCCACAGCTCCAATATTTCTGCCCCAGACACATTAGAGCAGAATGGGGTCGCAGAATCCCAACAGAGTTATCCTAAGCAAGACACGCTCAATGCTCATGGACCCTGGCATGCTTGCATTGTTCTAGCCAGGGGCAATCCAACTTGCGGGCGTCGTCATTAATAGACTATACAGCTTACGAACTAAGAAAGTGCATCCCATCGAATTCTTACAAGGCCTCAACCAACCGCATGCAGATCAAATTGATCTCAGCCATCTATCACGGTTCAGTTGTAGAGCCTGTAAACTTCTCAGTCCTACTCCTGGAGAGATTGAGCCAAGAGCTGAAGAAGGCTGGTTTGGGGGCTTCCAACAGAGTACATCAAAAAAATTCATTCTCTACTATTCACAACGAGCACCCTCTCAGGGGTTGAAGTGGATACTGAGCTTCACACCTCATGTGCCATTTGATCAGGATATAGATAATGTTTGTTGATAAAACAGAACCAGGCAATCAGCAACAATCTTTCGAGGATTGCACCGTCCCTTACCCAATATTCATAGCACCAATTGATCAAACTGTCCCACAACAAGCAAGCCGCTTCACATTTTGAGGGGGATCATTAGCCACCTCCGTCAGAGGGTGTTATCAGTGAGTCATCTCTCTCAAGCGAACAAACACACACATCTTTATCCCCATTCGCGTTCCATATTTCCGTCAGGGCATCATCCATTCTACTCGCGTACCATTGCACTACTCCCTTACCCATAACTATAACAATAGCGCCTATATCTCGCAAACATGCCATGGGTGAACTATTCACGTATTGTGAGGTACATGTACATGAGACCTTGTCCATGGTGGCATGGTAATGGACGACTAGTATGCACGCAGCAAAATACGACCCTACGATACCCAGATGGAATAGATATCACAACTCAACAGCGTCCCGAGAAATCCGTCTCCAAATACATGTCGAAGAGCGTCCGATGGTACTTGTCGTTCCGTCGTGAAAGTTATCTCCCACGTTGTCGAGATGGTACAACAAAATCCTTCCTTTACAAGAAGCGGCAAAAAACAAAACTCCGATCGGAATTCCTTTTAGAGCGCTTTATCTATTGTAGGCAGGCGCTCTTTGATGGGCGTCATCGAAACGTATCCCGTTTCGCTGCGCTCCCACCTCTGATAGGAGAAGGGTCGACGAATTCCGTGTGGGGAATCGTGATACGCTTGAAAGGAGGGTAATCCGAGCCTGAGAGAGCTGGTTTCATCCCAAACCCAGACGGCTTGGAACAGTGATTGACTGGCGAACAGAAGTCTATGACTGTGAGTGCGATGGTTGCACGATTGTCTCGTTGGATAGATCGAGTCGTGCGAATGGGAGTTCCCTCAGGAAGTAGCATCGAGGGCGAGAGGTGTTATACTCATGACTTGTGAAAGAGACTGGATTTTCTTCCTTTGCCCATCTCTCTCCATGATGAGACTGGGTTTCGGACTGTCTTTTATGTTAGATAAGCCTTCGTGTAAGCTAGCATATATCGAAGCAGCATTTAGCCCATATGGAGAAATGTTAAGCAACATGTTTGACGATTCTCGTCATCTCGATGTTGCCCAAGAAAAAGACAAGACACAATGACAGCCTAGGATGCCTGTCCCCTGCACAGCGCGCGACTCGTCTCGTGGTCCGCAAGGCTCCGGTCCCGCTTTCCCCATGCCCGATCCCCGCCCGAACCGAGCTAGGCCGAGCCGCTCCTCATTCCGATCCTGATCGAGACCAGCACATATGCATACTCACTCGTCGCAGCGAGCCCCAGCACGCGACTGCTGTGCTCGGAGCGAGCATGGCTCAAGACCGAGCGCGTCCACGCGCCGCTCTGACGAGGTCTCCCGCGACGAGAGATGCGAGTGAGGGTGTGTACCGACTCATCTTTGGTCCATGCGTCTGCAGCCTAGACGACGCCGGCGGTCGACGCGATGATCTTGCTCCGAGAATTGCCGCGATGGTGTGGTCGGGTCATCCAATGATACCTTTTCACGCGCCCTTCGTTCGTTGTGCGTCTTGGATTTTATTTTTTTGAGGGCGCCAACATGGCTGTTCAAGGTTAAACGTAGCCTTCTTCATCCTTTGACAGGTGGTTTGCTACTCGATCAAACTTCAGACTTCGTGATTGGTGGTCTGGGAAAATTGTTGCTCGATGTCCACCACCCTCGAACTAGAGAGATTCCAAAACCAACTCCTCACGTTCAGTGACACTACCCACCAAAGTAGACTATTCACTTTGCAAGTATGATAGAATATTTCTAGTAATTGCAGAGCAGATAGCGAGCGGTTTCATTGCAATTAAAATCCTAGTAATAGCTTTGCCGCATGCCGTCTGGGTGTTAAAATGGAATCCATCAACTGCTGCACGATCAACAAGGCCTGCAAAATACAGGGGAAGTGAACTGTGTTGTTCACGAGTAGTAGTGACGACCACACCAGGAGTCGAACCTGGAATCTCCAGTGAAAGGGGTAACCGAAAACTGGCGCCTTAACCATTAGGCCATGCGGCCTCCTTTAGGTGGAACTAGTTAATATAAAATATTATTTTAAATATATTCAAGCGCGTGTGGATGTCTTACATGGAAATTCTACAAGGTATGTCTTTTGATAAATTTCATTCACGGCTCACTCAACCATCTTTCCAGGCTGGCAGAATCGAATTCTTCACCTCCACGCGGTGCCGGCTGTCAAGGGTCAATATGTTCGCTGATATTTGAGATAGCAAAGAAAAGTCGCATTCGAATCGTTACCAACGCAAGCACTTCATCTTCCTCATTCAGCCTTCACCGAAGCTCTAGTTTATCCAACCCGAAAAGGCTACTTCTACTAAACCGCTGCCTTCTATCTCCCGGAGTATCGAACTACGAATCCTACCGATAACTTCTTTGAACATACCACCATGATCTTTTGCCTTTCTTCTGCGGACCTCTGACTACAGTCCTATGATGATACGAATACCTGACGGAGAAAGAATGTCAGAGGGTACAAAGTTTGAGAGTTTTTAATGGCTTTGGAATGCCAGGGTTTTCAGTGAATATTTGCGAGAAAAGGGAGGACAGGGAGTTTGGCAAGGGAAAGGGACGAGTGTCATGAGCGCCAAGGTTTTTTTCGGTTCAGTTAAGTGCTGCCACCACTTGATAAACTGGCTATGCTTCATTTTGGAGGCGAGAGATACGGCTTCGGTCGTGACGATGGTTTTCGGCGCAAGTCGATTTACCCTTGTGGAAAATCTCTGTTGCATGGATGTTCACGGTGGAGAAAAAAGCGAAGGCACGACACAGTTGTGTCATTTTTTTGGCAAACACTAGCTAGCAATATTCAGAGAATGTATGTAGTGTTGAAACTTTAAGGATCACCTACGCGTATCAGGCCTTTTGGGTGCAGGGCTTGTGCCAAGCACGAATCAATTCAATTGAGTTCAATCATCCTTCCAAGTATATCTTGATATGCCATAGAGAGTTTCAAGATCTCTATTCATTAATTGGGGGCAATACTTACATGTAGATGACTTCAAAATAATCGAATCACCATAGTCTCAGTTCGACAAAAGGGCACATGTAATACGTCAGGCAGTGGCGGAAGACCAAAAATATTCTCCGGGTTCATTAATTTGAATTAAGTATCACTTGGTCGAGTACATCTCCCTGACGGGCTGGATTTACCCCCGAGATTTCGAGTTCACCGGTGATGGCTTTTTGAGTAGAAATAATTTATGATGGTAGTAGTAGTCGTATGAGCATTTGAGGCATTCGTGACGTCCAGGACTCGTGTAACTGAGTAGCCGTGGTGGCCCTAGGATATACATGTATATCTGATGGCCATTATCTTAGACACCCGTATTTCTTTCCAAATACATGTAACTTGATCAATGAGATTTGACACTGCTCATTTCGGCGTGGAGTTCGGACTGTTGAGTATTGTCGAGATCGGAACCTGATCGAGCATTTTATGTCCGTGTTCAAGTATATTCATGACAGGTTACAATGCTTTGTGGGTAGGTGGAAAGAGTTAATTAATTATTCAAGAAAACAGATTTACGGATAAGTATCTATATCGGGATTACTTTTCTCCGTCACGGTTTCCACCCCGCTTCAAATAGAAACGACCTGCGATACTTTTCAACAGTAACCACGAGGTATATACAAAACTGCCGTAAGAGCTGTAAGAGCTGTAGGCGCTAGTGAAGATGATACACCCTCATCAATTAATGATAAATACAAAGTGTCCCAGACAGCATGAACAATCATTCCTTGCACTAATTATTATAATGCCTTCTTGTCACCGATCAAGAGCTAGCCTCGCTAAACGAATGCTCTTTGTAATTTCTCTTTCAAGGCCTACAACTTTAGATTGTATCGCTTATCTAGGAGTTTGATGGAGTAAATCTTCTTTTTTTCTTTTGTAAATTACAGAGCTACCGGTTCCCAAAATAAATATGTGAATTAACGTATTTCACAAGATAATTTAAGAGAACAGAATTCTTTTACTAATCATGAGCAACTCCCTGCCTTAGATAGGGTTATGTATGTGTTGGATATAAAGTTGTGCTTGGTTGAAAGGTAATCCATCATATTGGGAAGGTTTGGTAGTGCAGAAGGAAAAATTGTGACTGGTTCATCATCAATTGCCATTACTAACCCAGTGCTAGTCAATCTCAGAATATTACTCCTTGCTGCTTTTCTAATTTAAACTAATTTGACGCTAACAGGGATCGCTGCGTTGAGGCTCAAGCATCAAACCTAGTTCTGGCTTAATTATTGTCAATTCGCTGAATTGTCAGTCGCCGAGATCTGCAGCGATCATTCCCATTTTTGTTCGGTGGTCCATTATCTTGTGTGGCCCACTATGTATCTTGTAAAATACGTTATAAGTTTTCAGACTTTCTATCAAATCCAAGCTTAATCTAGTCTAGTAAATGCGCTACTTATGACTAGTGCTAAAGTTACTACTAGCGTAGATTATGGGATCCTCAGGCTCTAGTGACCTAACGAAATGACTGGTATCCAGAACGATCTAGCATCTCGCCGGTATGATTCTGAGTGAGATTTTTCTGAAAAATCATATCTGGTAGATCCCAATGCCTGGGCTGCCTTAAATCCTGCTGAAACTGCCGAGGCGATTTCTCCCGCCTTCTCTCAATATTTAAGTAGTACTTTTTGATGAAATATCTTTCATCTCGCGCTATTTACGCTTATTCAGATAAAGACCGGATGGTGAAGAAAGCGAATAAATTGTCTGAATAATCCCGTCCTTGAGATGTAGTTGTGTGATAAACGACTAATTATCTTCTGTAGTAAAACAGCGTCTTGCGTATAAAGCAACATGTATTTTTCTTCGAGTAGCCATTATTTTGATCGTAGTTTATGTGGCAATATTCTCCAAACTTTCTGCTTCTGGATTGAATCATATCATCTTAGATCGATATTTGGTGACTCTCGTTGAGGAAACGTAGGAAAGCCCTCTGACTCGTTCCTTTGGCTTGGCGAGAACTTGTTTGTGTAATGTTCCTATATTTGATGCACTTAGTTCAGTGTGCAATACAGTTTCATTTCTATTGTCAAGCTGGGCCAAATTTTATTGTCGGAACAATGGTTGAAACAATCATATTAAGATGAAGGTTCAATACGTTATTGTGATGATGCGATGATGGCTTATGATCGATGGTGAGTGACAGCTATCGTGGATTGTGGGCAACGGCGATTCTTCAGCGAGTGGTCGATCGGAGAAATACTGATTCCGAACGGCTAAAAAATCGCTAAAAATTAGTGCGTAAAAACATATGGATTTACCCCTGCATTGGTCCCTGTTACGCTAGTCCTGCACGCACAGGTAATTGGTATTTATTATCCCTGTATAATAGTAGGAGTTATTTGCAGATCGTCCCCGCTTCTTCTAAAAATCCTTGTATCGGTCGTAATTGTACAGGGGCTCAGGGGTAAGTGAAGGTAGTATGTCTTTGCAGGGTTTTTAGTTGCCGATTATTATACCAATATGGCAGTTTGCTCTATTGATCTTTTATAAGCGAGGCCATATTAGGATAAGCTCAAAACCTAAATATCAATTTAGGTGAGAGATTTCTTGGCGACGAAAGTGAAGGCAGTATGCCACTCTTGGCTAAATATTGAATGGTGTCTTAAAATCCACATCAAGGATAATATCAAGGATTTCGATAGATCTATCTCAAGATTCTAATATACAAAATGTTCCTAATATGAAGTTGGACCCCCTTGAACTCTAACTACCTCTTCACATCCCTTTGACATGCTTAGAATGAGTGATCGAAGCTTATCCTCTGTTGTACAGTTGTACCAGGCCTCTAGTATTATTCGGCGAGTCTCTGCTTTACTCCGCTGCCTCCCCCGCTCAAACTCTGGATATACATTTTGAATGTATAGTTTCATCATACCCCACACATTCTCAATTGGATTTAGATCTAGGGAATATGCTGGCCATGAAATAGGTTGAATTCCATGTGCCATGAGATAATCTCTTGCGGCAGGTGCTTTGTGTACTGGCGCATTGTCGTGCATAAATAAATATGCACGACCTGTCTCTTGCCGTCTGTTTCTGTGCCAGTCCACAAGGGGAAGGATGCGTTGACGATAGCCTTCTGAGGTCATCTTGCCCCAGTCGGCTTCCCAGAAGACACAAGGGCCTCTCTCGATTCCGGCGAAACTACCCCAAAACACCCAAGAATTATTCTTACGGTATCGATCAACGACACACGTATTATCATAAGTCTCTCCTTTCCTCTTAGACTTTGAGTAATCAAAAAACTTTTGGATTTATATAGGGATTGCTTACCTTTCTAGTCACATAGCTCGGCATAATAGGCTCGTCATTAATCCAAGATTCGTCGCTCCAAAGTACTTGCGACCACTCTTGTTCTTGCCATTGGAGGCGTTGCTCTGCCCATACTTTCCGTGCCATCATGTGATTCACTGATAACGGCAGAGACCTTCTCGGAAGGCATCGAGAGTACCCTCTTCCCTTGAGTGCACTACGGATTGCACTTTCTCCGGCAGCCCATGAGGAGAAATGAACTGACAGTTCTAGATAAGAACATTTTCGTGCCTCACGAGAACTGCAGATGAATTCTTCCAACTGATCTATTTGGTTAGGAGAAAGTTTAGGGGGGCGTCCAGTCCTTAATTTAGGAGATGCACGACCAGATTGAACAGTGTTCTTGACTTGTGAATATGTTACTCTTAACTGAGTCGCAATTTGTTTGTAGGTGAATCCCGTCCGATAAAGTGCAAGTATCTGGGGAAAATCAATTCGTATCAATGCCTAGTTCAGTACCAGAATTCTACACATACTTCAAGTCTTTGATCTCGACTGAGATATGAAGCACGAGTTTGACCTTGTAAAGTAGCTTGAGTATTCATGATTAGAGGAGAGTGATTCTAATAATGTAGATTCTCGGGAGGCTTGTGCTAAATTGCGAATGGCGTTCGATAACTTTATTTTTTTCTAATATCTGTAAGATGGTTTGATTAACTGTGACGCAGCCGAAGATTTTTACGAACAAGTATTAAAAGTGGCTTTTCCGATGAAATGAAATCGGTGTGAAAGATTAGATCATATGATCTCGTCTAACCTAGAAGATTGTATAGCATGGCTAGGATATATCCCTGTAAAAACCCCTGTATATAAAATTTCCAGCTGCCTTCACTTACCCCTGAGCCCCTGTAAGTCTCGGTTCTTGAATGCACTCTGGTACACACCTAGAGTTTATCCCCAGCTTTTGCCGATTATCAGGGGTAAGCCCCAATCTAATTACGAGCTAGTGTGCACTAAAACATTTTTACAAAATGGATCCCTTACAAAATTTCTCGGTTATTAGAGCTATTTTGGTAGCCGTCATCATTACCCCGCACGCACAAAAATATCCTGTTTATAACGCAACAGTCACGCACACTATTGTTACGGGTTCAACCCTTGAGGGATACTGGCTGCGCCAGTACTGCATGGATATCCTATACGAGTCCATATTTTGTAATACGATAAGCGAGTTGACTTCAGAATACGACAGTTAAGCGAGATAAAACCTCGGATGAGGACTCGGGAGGTTTTAGTTGACGGAAGGCACAGAGAACTCGTCACGAGAAAGGACAGAGCTCTGAGTACGGATAAACGCAGATCCAAACGATGTATGTATTAAGTAGAAGTGCTCTCCGCCTTCTTTCCCTAGATTTAGATAAACAACTGTATTTGTTTGGACTTGCTCTGTTGTAATCAACATCAACTGATCCGTCAACAACTATCAATCATTTATTTCTTTTATAGCTGTTGTCAGACTCTATTTCAATATTCCTGATACAAGAAAGAAACTCCAATATTATTACTCTAGCAATTTAATACATGTTAACATAGATTATTGTCTATTCTAAAGATCTTCGCAAAATGGATCCCACGACAGCTACAGCGCGGCGCTCGCCCTATGTCAACCGAGATCAAAAATTGAAGCTACTTTAAGAGGATTTCACAGAACTAATCAGCAAAAATTTAACACTGATAGATTTTGACATTATATGGCGCTGGTCATCGTCAAAAAGAAATTGCAGAGCACCTTAAGATCACTAGAGCACAAGTTGATGAATTGGAGCGATTTGTTTGGTCCTCCAGGGAAACTAGACGGATGACGTACCTTGAAATTGCATGTAACTTCCCCGATTGGAACATTGGTGAACGAACCGTACGGAATGCGCTTCAGCAGAGAGGTTATGCACGTCGTCTTCCACGAAAGAAACCACCTCTATCAGAGAGGAACAAGAGAATACGGAAATCTTGTGCTGAGGCCCACCGACATTGGACACCAGAGGACTGGACGTAAATTCTTTGGAGTAATGAGACCTGGATAAATGATGGCGAGACAAGATCCAAACACGTTACGAGAAAGGTTTGGCTTAAAACTGACCTTTTAACCAAATGATTATGTCCTAACGAGCATCGAAGATAGGGGAGGATTTCGAAGATGACTGTGTGAGTGATAAGTATCAGAAGAGCAACTCTTGGATGTTTTGGGGCAGTTTCGCGCATCGTGAAAAGGGTCCCAGTATTTTCTGGGAAAAAGACTGGCAGAAGATGACTGCCGTGAGTTACCCAGAGAAAATTCTTCCTCATGTTGTGCAGTGGTTAGGACGGAGCATGGAGTATACTGGTAATCGAATAGGCTTCATGCAAGACAACGCTCCATGCTATAAATCGGCTTTAACCACTAGGTTTCTTCGAGCTCATGGGGTTGAGCCTATAGTATGGCCGGCGTTTTCCCCGGATTTGAATCCGATCGAGGCGGTTTACAGTCTCATGAAAATCTCCATTCAAACTAATTATCCTGAGTTTAAACGAAGTCCCCAGCGATCTAGAGACGAGGTGCGTGAAATAGTAGAGGAGGCCTGGAACGCCATTACCCCCGATCAGCTTCATGGGCTGTTAGTGTAAGAATAAAGACTTTTCATATGCATAATGTTAATGCATTATTATGAGTGTTCTAAATTCAACACATTAATGCACATACATAAATGTATTATTCTAACATAATTCTTATGTTAGAATCATGAAGAACATACTGAACATAAATATTGTGCATGTGCATTATATTTATGTTACTGATTTACAAAGCATAAAATAAATGCATATATAAATAGTAAAGTTCTATTTATAACGATAATTATTCTAATCCTTGTTGCTACTCTTTTCCAAGATAGTACATAAATTGTACATTGGTTTTTAACGAG
>JAKRRZ010000088.1:0-34623 GCA_022627015.2 Podosphaera aphanis
AGTTCTCCGACTCATATCACATGACCCGTCTATGCGTACAAGGTTTCCTTACTCATGTACAACTTCAGTGTCGCTATGCACAACATACTTTGCATCGTATTGGCATGGATAAACGTATATTCTCACACCTTCTGAAGCGTGGCTTAGAGCTAAGTCAACCGGGCGAGTCATCTAAGTAGAGTCTGGGTAGCTCGAACACCTGCCCAACTTGAGACAGAATGATCGTTGGTTCAAACCCAGAAGACCTTCCACCTTCACACACAAGAAATACGTACATGTGTTTGATCGTAGCATACTAGGATAGAGTAGATCAAGGATTTTCCCGCTTTTCCCTTGGTCGTATATTCATGGTTGAGGTTGGGGTGCAAGTCCCCGCTTACCTGGCTAGGTACATGTAGTGGTAGCAGCGAATGCTATGTATTTATTGTATGAGTGTTCTAACCTCATATCGATATGTGTTACTTGTGTTACTTCTGTGTTGCAGTCACCATGTCCCCCAAGGGATGGGGTTTTAGCTACGGCTTAGCCCATTACATGCAGAGAGATAAAATAAATAAATCTGTTACGAAAAATAGGATTCAGGGCATACGAGTAGATTCTGGCATCCGGGAGTTAGTAATGTTGACGCGACGTAACTACGTTGTTGCTGTTGTTGTTAATTACAGTTGTTGTTTACATTTGTGCACGGACTCAACCCACGGGGGTTAAACGGTGACTCCATGTTACGAACGGTCTCTAACGGGTAAGGTTTTTTGACTGTAACGTGACTTATGAACCACTTATGATCAACACTAATAGCCCAGCATAAATTGCAACGGTCTTGTGCACAAATTTATTTATAAAGAATCCAACTCTTATGAAGAGTAATAACTAAAAATCTTTAAATGCATAAAACGCCAAAGGGCGAAAAACACTGGAAAATCACATAACATATTTCAAACTTAGTCACACTTTTTCAAAAATATATTCAACAGACATCACAGATTGCCAATTGACGAAAACTACAAAGTAAAATATGAATTTGTTAGGAAGTACTAATTATTTTGATTTGATTTCATTGACCTGATTTGGCGCCTTTAATGGCCCACGCAGGTGTCTATCAAACTCTCTAGTTTACATAGGAGGAAACCTTTCGGTGAAAACCCCCTAGACCTATCTGGTAAGGTTCTACTGTTTTTGAAGTTACCCTCAGGAAGTGCGATGTACTGTTCTGTCCGGTACGGATATCCTCACGTCAAACTCCTACCCCTCGCCTCATTCTTTTCTCCTCCCGCTCCTTCACCTGTCTTTCCACTTCCCCGACCAATCGAAACTGCTCTAACCATCCCTGGTCTAAGATCCACTGCGTTATTCTTCCTATGTCTTCCGGGTTGTTCATCATTTCTTCAAATGATCGGCTCTTGGACTTTCTCCGCAGCAGATCCTAGACCACTCATCTGTATCCTTTTCCTTGGATGGTCTCCTGTGGTTGTGGTTTTCTTTACCTTGTTGCCTGATCGTCCGGCAGGTCTTTTCTATGGTCTTTTGGACCGGAGTGTTTCGAGTGAGCCCGGCATGCTGCACCCTCCTGTGCTTTAAAAAGATCTCTATCGGTAGGATAGAGGTCTCGTGTTCTAGCACTCTCGTGCTGGTTGACTTATATGCACCTGTGATGGTGAGTAAGCATTTTCTCTGGATTGACTGCAGTGGTTTGACTATCCTTTTGGGTTCCCGTTATTATTATTATTATTTATTTAACGTCAGTGAGGAAACGTGTTGTCACGGCCCCTACGGTTCCCTACTGGAATACAGGACGCCGAGGGGTAAACCTCGGGCTACAAAGGAAAGCGATATAATTTACATGACTAGTTTACCGAATTATAAAAGTTGTGAAGAAGAATTAAGCTAGAACATAGTCACGTTACAGTCAAAAAAAAAACCTTACCCGTTAGGATTCGTAGTAAAAGAAGGTAGGGCTCAGCTAAATCGCAGTTCGCTAAGCCTAATTTGGTTTTCTGGCCTGCCAAATCCAAAGCATGACGACACCTCTGAAATTCTTGGCATATGCTAAACAAAAGCTATCAACATATAAACAGAAAAGTTCTAATTACCCGTCGCTCTATCTCTCCGCCAGTCACCACTATGCTCGCAGCTTCCAGTATATACCATCATGAGCCTTTGAAGTAGAATAGGTCTCCATAAACGTCTATCGGTATCAGCAAAGGACGAGCAAAAGAGTGACCAACAACAACAGGCCGCTTGCAAAATTCAAGAGTATAGCTGCGATAGTGGCATTTCTCCAAGGGAAGCTAATAAATATTCCTAACATAGAAATTATTCCTGAAACATCTAGTTTGATCAGCCAATGTTGTGAGACCGCTAAAAAACCACAGCAGATCCCAAAGGCTTCCTGTTCGAAGAAAAAAAGTCGCGCAAAACGTGCTAATAAAGACCGCAGAGATTTCTGCAAGGAATTTCTCTATTTCGAACCAAAAAGCCAGCCCAGCTAAACCGTGCTGCATTCGCACTGGGCACTGGTAGTTCACATCAGAATAATGATATGAACATCAATCTTCTAGATACTGAGATTGTGTTCCCTAGAGATCGACAGACAATTTAACATTTTTGGTGTATCAAAGTCTTTGATTTGACAAAACTAGCTCGAATCCTGGTATACTTCTCATGAGCACGAAGTGAGGTTTCTTTGATTTCACACACATTTCTTCGTCTTTAACTTCCACTGCTCTTTGAACATTACTAGAAAGAGCGCCAGAGAGAAGGTGAAGATGAGACATACTATGCCTCATCAACTGCACCTCTCCATAGAAGAAGAGTATCTGGTTCGACGGCATCTCCTGGTATTGTTGGAGCAGAAGCAAATAGAGACACTTACGAGCAACGATAGATTATTGATGATGTTTCTATCTAAGATGTAAAGGGATAGGCATATCGGTGAACCAAAAGCTGTCTTCCACCATAGTGACGGAAGGAGGTAAGGTATAGAACAAGCCTTTAGTTAACGGAAAATATGGTGGAGGAACTGGCTTAAGATTTAAGATAAACTTATCATTAGATGGATTGATAGATAACTCGAAATATATAGCACAGTAAGCATTTTCTAGTCCTGCCACCGATAGGTGTAGTGATGGTCCGTGTGTCCTGGTCTGTTCTTGGTGCGGTGAGCCAATCTGTAGGCGGTGTACCCAAATAGGTTTAGCGAGCTGCGAATTAGCTTAACCCTAAATGTATTTCATAATTATGAGTGACTACTGTTTGCGGACAAACAGCATCAGACCATTCTGGAGAAGAAATAGTTCAAAATCAAGGGGTGATGATCTGCGTGACGTTATCTTAAATAATGAAGTTGATGAAAGAATCTTGAACGCAACATAATCCAATAACCTGTCCACTCTCTCGGGGGGTTCTGTAAGCAAATACGACCATAAAAGTGTTTTACGAGGTATATGATATGGGACGTACTTATGTGAAAAGCAGCTAAGATTTGGTTTATGGGAATATATGTGTATTGTAGTGATACTTAAGAATGTGTATCTGAAGAAGATGAAGATGATGAATATAATCCTCTACATGAGGGTGACCTGCTGCCTATTTATACCCAAAATACTGTCCGTGCGTCAATGGTGCTAACAGAGCAAACATACACACCCATGAGCTCCGGATCTCGCCTAACACATCCCAGCACTTTAGCCCGACTGTGGCACCATCATCCCTTCCATTGTCTGCTGATCTGCTCCTTCATGCCTATCGATGCTAAGCACAACAAAAAGTGACTTACTTCTGGAAACGTTGATCAACATTGAACCAATACAGGGGATTCTCTCGAAGCTCTCCTGCCGTATGACGGAAATCTCGAGGTAAAAGAAAAGTTCACAGAGGATGAAAAATCTTCAGAGTAGACTACTGAATAATGCGCCGCCTAATGCTTTTCAGTCTCGAAATTCAAGTTTGGAAGGTGCATGATGTACTCCGGATATCTAAACGTGAGCGTTGCTGCGAAAGAGATTCTTTCAAGGACGATGAACAAGCTGGCAGCATTTTTTCGAGGACACACAGTCCTTGTTTGACGTAGACGAGCTGAAGCTGTTTAGCTTTCTCTCTCTCTCATGTACTCCAATCAGAGACAAGAACAGCGATTTTACTTGAGTAGGGAAGAGATTATTTCCGCTTCGAAATTCTGTTCAAGGTCAAGAGCAGGAGCAGGCACGTCTGATATGATAGATACACCGACCGAGGTCATCGTTCCAGTAATTCTACTGAAAGCTTTGACGAAGTGTCGCTAATGGCAGCCACGAAATTCATGATAACGGCTTCAATGCGCGAAATCTGATTTCTGCAGAATTTCAAGTGATTGTCTCATCATCACGTCTGCCCCCAGAAGCTGGTCCTAGATAGAGGTCTCCTCTGGAAGAAAGACTTTATTTGCGAAGGCTCTCGGGTCGGGCGCTTTGCTCCAGGATGTGGTAGCCATCATCAAGAGACCTAGGAGGAGTCGCTTGGTATGATATACAACGTTCTCTGTTTCCTTCTTTACTCTGCGTCTTCTCTTTTTTGCAGCTTTAATTCGAGATACATTCGCCTCTTCCATCTCCCACACGTCAGAGACTATAATGAGGTCTGATGAATTGACGTTGATTTCCCCCCTTTAAGATATATTTCATTTTTGGTTGTACATTTTACACCCTGCATTTTATCATCCTTCATTCTGTCTGTTTGTCTATCCCTCCGTCCTTCTGTCTGCTTGATCCTGCAAAGGAAGACGCTCTGTAGATACCTTTGAAGTTCGGCGACTCTCGCGCCCTGATGCATCTCAATGTAGGAAAGTCATGGTTCTATCTTACCACATGAGTTCAAAGTTGGCCGATGCGTATGGTCATATTTCTGCTTCACACGTTGGACCATTTGATTCCAGCACAGTCTTGCTTTTGGCGTGACACGGCTTGTATTGGTTTATCTTGGAAAGCGACGCGGCATGATGACTTCGTTCACGGCAGCACTGACACGTGGTGTGGAGAAATCCCCGTCTCGTTGATCGGAACGAGATCTACATATCCTCGTCTCAACGACGGAGACTTACTGAACGCCATGCCTCAAAGAAGGACCTTCCATGCTAAACTTACCAGAAGTGGACATGCAGTTTGACATAGGGCCGACAGTTACAGTAGATATGAAAGGAGAAGACATGATCGATTCCTTCGAGAGATATCACTGGTTCCCGGATTCTTAGTCGCTGCTGTGATCAACTTCAATTGTTGGTTCCGCGGCACTTGCAGTCGTTAGTTGCGGATCGTACGTATACACGCGACGCATTCAGATCTGACACGCAGATATTGCCGGTGTCATACGGAAGACAAGAGTGTCACTGGTCGTCATCCTGCGAGAAGTGGTAATCATCCCGTGGTTCAACAGCGTGAGAGTAACACGTATATAACTGCAGGACTGCTACGCGTATGCATATCGATTGCTCTGGTAGTAATTCACAACATAATCTTTGACGATTCACGAGAAAGGCGCGATGGCCGAGACGAGAGAAATAGACACGAGATGAGATTTAGAGTAAGACGTCGAGGAAGATATAACTATAGAACTCAGAAGCGACGAAACAAAATTTACTCAATCTATACACATATATCATATCATGATCAAACCCGGCAGCGAATATGTACAAACGTTGATGACTCGCGCAATCTGAGATCAATAATCAAAATTTGGCCAAACAAGTTTTATCCGGGCGTAATGAAAGGCCCTCGCAAGAAATACCATTTACTTCAAACCGTCTTAGAGACTAGATAAGTTGCATCGCGATGCAGAAATTGAAAGACTGAGCTGGCTGCTCCTAAATGTTGCCTTTGAGCTAGAGATTGAGAAGCTATTGAAATGGACTCTTGTGGCAAAAAAATAAGCTTAATCTGAAATGCCAACTTATTTCTCTTGGTTGTGACTGTAAACGTATCTCCAAATTAAAGTAGGTCCCATTTTCATCGTATCAGTTAAAAAATTTTATCTTTCATGGTTCCTTCTCGTAGCTTTTTTCGTTCTAGCCCAAGTGTTCTCGTGGCCGGATTGCTTGTGCTTGTTAAGCCAGAGAACAAGGCCAGGTATGAAATCAGTTGAACTTCATGATCTTATATCTTTTTCTATTCCCTACTTCCTGCGCTTTTAATCATAAAATCATACTCTCTTTTTGAATATCTTTGATTCCATGAAATATATATTGAGTGGCTGAAACGTCGAAATATTTCACTGTGCTGCTTTACAGTTTCGCTATTTCATCAAAATTAAATTTTTGGAGTCAATACAAAGTAGAGTCAAAATTTCACATTATTTGTTGAGCCCAAGTAAGCAAGCCTTAGAAGGGCTTGAATAAGCTCGACCGAATGATAATGGCGAATACTCGTACTAGTAGAGTATTTTATTCAGTTGGTTCTTGTTGATAGGTGGAAAAATATCGATACCCATCAGCGTTGTACAAATGCTTCAGCTAGATCCATAAACATTGAACCATATATATCGAAAAGGATGACATGGAGCCAGAACGGAAGCCTTTGCAGACCTAGAATATTTGAGTTCCCTAAACTGTGCAAAATAAGCTTCAGACTCTGAAGAGTCATAAGATAATTTTTCAAAAATTCTTCAAAATTAATAGCTCATTACCAAAAATCGTTTTGGATCGGTGCAAGGATAGGAAAAGGCTCCAAACTTAAATTTCGGTAAACATATCTGCCACACAATCCAAATTAGGACTTTTTGGATACTTATCAGGAACGTTCATATATTGTTGTTGCAATTTACTCCGCTCTTTGCGAGCCGGAGGAGCTGGTTTTTGTATACGTCCTTGTTCACTGATGCTAACTCCTTTAATATCGCGTAAGAGTTCCAACACTAGAGCGCGCTGGTGTCTAGATTGTATTGTAGGTTGACTTATTTGGTCCAAGCATTTATCAACAGCTTCTTCTTGCATATTAGGGATGCTTAATAGAATTTGTCTCGGCGTTGTACTTTCTTTATGATATTCCTCGATGATCGAGACAATACAGAGAGCCAGGTCTCTCTGTAATTCTACGAAGTAAGGTTCGTTCAACGAATTTACGCAGGCCATCAGAATATCTCGGCAGATAAACTCTCGAATTGAAAAGAGGAACTCGGTATCTTTATTACCCATGGCTGTTACTTGACGCTTTGAAAATTCGGGAATAATAGACCGAAATATTCGTAGGACTGAACTACAACTTCGAGTGTCACGCATTCCAATCACATGTGACATAAAAACTAGAACCGTTTCGAGGATTCTTGGTGAAGTAATACAGAAATCGCGCATCGTCATATACTCTGTTATGCTATTTTGTGTAGACGGATTAGAACTTTCTTTAGACAATTGATCGTAGGGCGGATTATCTGTGAAATGTCAGCTTTAATGTACTTGGCGGTGTAGTAAGCATACTTTTTCGCTGAGGATCAAAGAACGCTGCGATTGTCACCACAGCGATATGTGTCAGCTGGCGCAGGAGACTTTCTTCTTTCATTTCATCGGTAAGATTTTCTCCCGGCGTAGCACCTCCTTGTCTGGACAAAATTTTTTCCCATTGTGCTGTGCATTTTACGTCAAGCTGAGCATAACAGGATGACAATATCGGAGGAATAAAGTGATTCCTGAGTAGAGGTGGGCAATTGTCAATTATCAGTCGTACGACCTGAATTAAATTGAGCAGTTGATGAGATGGCAAATGAGGTGCGTCGGCAAACAGTGACAGTGACAAGGGATCTGGAAGATCAGGAATTCCATAAAAATCTTCACCAAATTTGCTTAAGCAGTGAAGAATTGCATAGGACGATTCCCGGACTGAACGTAAGGAGCTACGGATTGAAGAAGCGAGTCCCTCCATTGTAGTTTTGGTATTTGAGACGCGAGCATAAAACTCTTCTTTGCTACCTTCAGAAATCCCGGCTTGCCAGAACCTATCGGATAAAATGCGTGAAACTACTGGGGCCATTTCAGGTGGTAGGCCTATCCAGTTTTCAGGGTTATGAACAGCGTGAGTATATCTGAGAAGTTAGTCTAAGTTTTTTTATGTTGGGGGGTGACAAGCCTCAAGAGTTTCAACAAATTTGGGAGAATGATAGGTAAACTAGACTTCCATAAACTAGACGATTTTTTAAGCTGTGGAGTGCCTAGCTCGAGTCTATCTGTAGTAGATTGAAGGAATGACTTTGTCGCCTGTAGTGGAAGAGCCTAAAGATCATTAATCTCCTCAAAATTGCTTTCCAAATTTGTAACACTTACAATTACTCGTCGTTCTAATTCCTGCTGCATGGCGGTCGCCTGAGTGTCTAGCTTGTACAGGCTCCAATCTTGACTTTCATGAACCTTTCGAACGCTGAGAAAATTCATGACCGAATCTAAGCCTAAGATGCCACAAAATCCATCAAAAGATGAAAGAGCCTGATCTAAATCATGATTGCTCCAAATTGAGCATACAGGTTCAATAAAGTTTTGAAGCTTTTGAGAGCGGACTTGAGGTGCAAGCTGGGTATTTCGGTGACTTTGATATTATTAGAATACAATTTTAGCTACCTACTGAATCTGATATATTAGAGACTTACATTATTGTGAACAAAAACGATTGAAAAGCTAGTTTTCGTCTTTTATCGACAGCATCTGAAGCTATAATCTGATTGACTGTTTCTTCGAGTCGATCGTAAACATCCTATGATTGATTAAAACCATGGAATTTAATGGCTAGGCTAGGAGCTTACAAGTAAATGGTTTGGCATTTTCATGGCTAGACGCTGCAGTTCGTACATACCATCTACTTGCATCTCTTTTGTAGCTTGACTGTAGCTTTGACACTCTGGGCGTTCGATGCTCTGGTCTAGCAGGATGTATTCAAGGACTTTTAGCATGAAGCCAATTCGTTGATTGAGAATAGAAATAGAGAAAGCGACTGCAATTTGAACGACCCTTTTTTTTATATTAGGATCCTTGAGTTTTATCAGCAAATAGTTCTTAATTCATCGAAAATCCTACCTTAATCTTTATTGAAAGTAAACGCTCACACCATACTTCTAAAGAGTTTTGCAACTTCGTTCGACTCTCGCTCTGTAAAAAGTTAAAAATTTAGCTCGTACATATTTACTGGAGTCTTGTACTTCTTGTGGAGATTCTGGAGAAATATATTGTGTCGTCTTTATGTATCCTTTAATTGATGTATCAACGACAACGAGGTAGGCATCAATTTGTAACAAATGTAATGAATTTTTAGAATATATCTCAGCTTTATGTTATTAGTACGAGTGAGAACATCAACTCTGAGTTCTACTTACGACAGAAGTTAGGCTCTCCCTCATGTAAATATCGCAATGATACATCAGCCTGCCCGAGTATATGATGGATAGCCTCTAAAGGCTTTTGTCTTACTACTAGTTCAATGATGAGGATGTTAAATCGACGATAATTCCCGAGAAACGCATGTCTTTCTGGGATGGTATCAATATCTTCGAGTAAAAATATCATAGAGGGGTCGTCGGAATCTTCTGGCATGGCATCGTAACGAATTATTCGTGAGCTGGCAAGCTCGAGTAAAGGTGCTATGAATGGATCTAGTATCGCTGACTCCATGGTGCTCTCGGGGCGTAGAAATCGCGTCCAAACATGCAGAGCAGGTATCGAGACGATCAGGCTTGGACTTTGGGCGATGACGAGGAAAATATGAAGCAGACCAGAGACATTGTATTCTTTTGGAATGATAGAAAATTTTGTTTCGATAAGGTTACCAAGAATGGAGATCATCTGTTCAAACGTTACCCTGCTGTTTCGAAGGAGAGAAACATTGGACTGACTTCTGAGAACTTTTTGGCAAAGAGATACTTCTCGTCATCAATTTCACGAGAATCAACGAGTGACCACTCAAAAAGCTTTCGAAATATATCAACCATATTATTGGTGAATGTTGGATATATTAGAGAGAGAAATTCTTTGTCCGTGATGTGAGGTCGGCTATAAAGCCCATGAAGTGCTTCGACGGATGCCTACTCATAGATTAGTTTGCTATGCTTGGAGTTAGTAGCTTATTAGCTTACTATCTGTATACTAATATTAGGAAGTGCGAGAGTTTTGGTGATGAGGTAGACGCATAAAGATCTGGCTAAAGCATCCGAGGTAGCCCATGGCATCACAGATTTGTAGATGGATAGAGATATCATCATACATTTTAACGCCTGAGGAATTTGATAAAGAGAGTTATTCACACTGTAGTCGAGAAATTTACCAATCCGAATGAGCCATCCTTCCCCTTCACCATCAGTCGAAGCAGCATGTACCTCTTGGATATGAGATTCTTCAGTAGTGTTATCTTCGGGGGTAAATATTTCGATGCAGCTTTTTCGTATATTATTGGCATATATTGTGGAGATAGCATCTTCCTTGTTGAATATATCATCTGAGAGGATTTCCAGGATTGAGAGAACGAATTCCTTGTGCACCATATCAGGTAGATTCCACAGCTCCACGGCCATGTAATTGATTTCAATCCAGCTACCGCCTGAACTCCTCTTGGCGACTTCAGCCCATATTTGCGCAGTCTTGTTACGTAGATAAACAGGATCGCTAGGTTGGATATTTCGTCCGAGTTGCATCACCCATTGCTGTAGAGTTCTGGACTGTTCCTCTGAGTAATTCGCCCATTTATACTTGATGGCATATTCGAGGAGAGAGAGTGCAAAATGTCGAACGATAGGTTGCTGTGAATTGTCGGACGCTAAAGTAAATCCATGGCTAGGGGCTCCTTCATCAGTCTTCACTTGCTCTAAGAATGCCGAGGCTTCTTTTCTTGATTCTGCTGATGAAGTTTGATTGTGTACGATTGCAAGGGCTCGCTGGATCTGAGAAGAGAGGTTTGAACCACCGACTAAAGTGTTGTTGTTGTTGTTGTTGTTCAAGGCAAGACCTAAATTATGACTTTCAAGTGACGCATGGTCATTTAGGGGTCCATTCATGCTGCTACTTTCGATGAAGAGCAGCTTTTAGAGCTGGATGATACCTCGATCTTGATCAAGAATTTTGTGGCGGCAGAGACACCGTAATTCATCAGCGAAATGTTTGGACCTTGGACTTTAATCGGAGGAGAGCAAGCATTAGGTAGGTACTTGGCCATCAATATTAGCGGCGGAAGAAAGGTTTGTTAGTGTACTTGCTACAAAAAACAACGAACAGATTATTTCGGCGTGAAACTTCCACACCTTCATTCAGCATTACGGAATTTAATGTTCACCTCGATGGCTACTTGTGCTCGTTCCATGCTAACTTTCCAACCTTTTCCGCCTTAGGGTCGCGCAATCACCATTCTTCTGAGGCGGCTCTTCCCTTGCAAGGCAGAGGACGAAAGTCTTCGGAGCCAAAACAACGAAACATCAAGCTCAGAATTCCCATCTGAATCGTGAAAACTTGCTAATTATCTGAAATTTAAACTACCTACATAAAACTGCATTTGTTCTGTTGGCAGTTCTCAAAATACCCTTGTTCATTTTCGCCCGAAGAAGCTGTATTCCTCAATCTCTGTTCTACTCCTGTTATTTTTATATTTTGTTCCCCCCCAACATGCCACCATCTTAATATTTGAATAGTTCCGCTTTTTTTATCACCGTCAGTTACAATTTCCCATTTCCCATTGCTGACCTCGATATCACAATGGTCTTTAGGAAAGTGAAATGCTGGCAAAAAGATTTCAGTAGGCAGGCCTTCATCAGTCGGTTCGGGTGCCTGGACCCGAAGCGTAAATATACGATTTCGAAGATCGAAACCATATTGGATAATCTTTCCCCGGGCTGCAAAAGGCGAAGGCCGAACAAAAGCTTCTGCCGCTCTGAACCCAGGTGCTCTGGTTAGCTCCGGTAATGAATCTGGATTCTTTGAAGATATAGATGGAGTCTGTAATGTTCCGCTTAAATTCGCTGGGTTAATATTTCCCTCGTCTCGGAATTTATTCCCTGCGTTATGGCTATTTTCCCGTCCGATGTCTGCTAACGCGTCATGGGATGTAGTGGAGAGAACTGGATCCTGCGGTAATATTGGATCGTCTAAAGAAACTATGGAGAGATCTTCTCCGTTCCATTGATCACCGAGCTGGTGCTTGTTCTTTTGTATGTTAGTTACAATTCGACTTAGGTTTTTGTGGAACGAACTTCACTCATGTATAGCCAGAGAGTGTATCCGGCCATAGTGCTCCCTTCGAGAGCAAAATGATTTGCATCTAAAGCTTCCGACTGATTAGAGTAGTCACCAGTCTTATAGGCGTATTGATTATCCATATCATATGGGATACCGAATTCAGTTAACACACATGGATGATTCCCCATAAATTCCAAGCCCTCGTTTCTGATTGATTTGAGTTGTTCTCGGAAACTATTCCGAATAGCATTCATACCAAGTTTGATAGCAAAAGCTGGGTGGGAATACCTTCCGCGTAAAACTCCGAGTACATCAACATTCCAGAATCGGTTCCATTTTTTAGTCATTAAAGTAACTCCATCATAATAATGAGGGGCATACACCATTTTTGGATCATCATCTTCAGTGCCAACTATCTTTGGCGGTATCTCGAGTACTGGAGGCTGGCAAAATAGAATAGAATTTTTATGCTGACTACGAATGGCTTGTCTATGTTTTCTGTAATACTTCATAAAATAGCTATTAGTAAATTCTTGATAATCGATTGTTTTTTTGGAAGATGGGCTCTTTTTAAAATAGTCTCTCTTTAAGATGGTATCGGTCTCTGCGTCCCATACCCCATGTTGAGCCCAAATACATTCACCAAGTTTCCATCCAGGATCTCTGTTATAACCATAGCGTGAGTCATCGTAGTCTTTCGGGATCCAAGCGCTTTCACCTTGTGGATCCACGAGAGTTGAGCCGATTTTTTTGGGTCCCATACTACCGAAATCCCAAGTTTCTATTTCACATGCCCTACCTGAGCCTGTCAAAATGGCTTGCCAGACAGTTGGTGAAGTGCCTTTTTGTAATTTTTGTTCACTTGGAATAATTGTGATGTCTGGCCAGCCGATTAATCCACGATTTGGTTCATTCATACTCTCCCAGCCTATGACAACATCATCTTCTAGATCTCCCGCCTCATGGATTCGTTTGGCAAGATGTGCAAGAGCAGCAAGGAAGTGGTCCTGAAGAAAATCTTGAATATTTTTTCCGTCGATCACACATTTAGGTGCAAAATCTCGTCCAGCAAAGAATAGAGTGAATAAGGTCTGGCAAGCCAACCTATTATAATTTGTTGACCAAATCATCTTGGGAAAGTTCTCAGGTTTTGAGTACGTATTATGTACCATGGCTGCCTCAGTTACAGCAAAGCTCTGTGGATTCAAACCACAAGCATAAAGGGTCCACATAGGTGCACCAGAGCCTCCCGTAAATCTCGACCACTACAGGGCATAGATTAGAAGGAGTAAGACGTCTTGCAAATTAGAACTTACGACATCCTGATGGGGGTCCATAAAGACATAAAATCCATAATCTTTTGCCAATCTTAATACCTCTATCGTATGCTGGATCCACTTCTCATCATACTTTCCAGGCCCAGCAGACTCAATTGCTTCCCATGTAAATATATATCTGATGGTATTATATCCCCATCCTTTGAGTCGGGAAAAGTGAATATGAGCATCTTCGCAGGTAAACGGTCGTCTGTGGAAATTAACATTATCTCCGTCGAAAAAATCTTCGAATAGATGCGATGGTAGATCGGGATGACTTGGATATTTTGCATCTCCCGCCACATTGATACCGCGAAGGATCACCTCCCGACCCAAGGAGTCCCGGAAGTGGCCGTCTTCAATGGTTAACCTTAGCGTCGACATGCTAGAGTATATAAAGACTCGTTTGCGAGCTGTAGTCTGGGAGAGTTAATTCAAATTACTTACCGAGAAGCTCACCGTGAATAAAGTCTTGAAGGAGGCCAGCATCTAGAATCTACCATTCTAGTTGGACCTGGCCTACTTCAACAGGGCACGACAGAAGAGTGATCGACGACCCATGCCTTCTTCATATGTCATAGTCACATGATATCAAAGATTCTAAATCCGGCAGTTTTTCGCTTAACTATTAGGCCCTGTGCCACCCCATTATGGACGACATTTCATGCACTTTCTCTAGACCTTCCAGAACTGAATTGAAGAAGTACTTTGGTCATGGAGAGAAATAACGGGGAGTACATATATTTTCTACTACATTTTAGCTGGCGTTGTATCAGTACATATAATTATATGTACACAAAGGAATACACGTACAAAGCATCATCATTGTCGTCTCTCTAACGCCCAACGCAGAAAACTTTCATCTCCTTCAGAATTCCATACAGGTGGACTTTTGCCTCAGACGCAGCTCAGACCCATTTTCGTTGATCCCTTCGAGACCTTCAAATAGGGTTTGAAATCAAACCTTATTTTTTGTATAGGAACTACACAAGGCTCGACTAGGGTGAACTCCATCAACCAGAACTGCAATTTCTACCTCCGTTTTTAAATGTGCATTATTTCCCTGTAAACTTAGTCTGTAGACCAGCAAATACCTAGTTTCTCCTAAATCAAGAAAATGATCTCCGTTCCCGTATCAGTGTAGAATTTTCTTAAAATTACAGTTGTATTTCGTCCTATCTTCTTGCTGACTTAAACAGTAGAGTAAGTCTTGTTAATGGCCATTCTCAGAAAAAATACCCCATTACAAGTAGATAGATAAATAGGTGTAGACACGCCTCAAGAAAATTGAAAGTTTGATCGGAATTGACGACTCAACTACGCTTTCTCTGAATTTCTTTGCTCGAGCTTATCTTAGCAAGGGTCTACAGACCTGGTCAAAGTAAAAAACGCCGTGCAAAATCCATTGTAGACAAGGTTGTTAAAGAGCTGCATCCATTGGAAGCTATTCAGAATATCATCATCATCATCATCATACTCTCAATGTATAAACTGAACTGGATAGCCTTGAACGTAGAAACCCTGCTTTTCGGAAGGTGAAGACTGTCCTTGAGCCAGTAGAAAAAGACCATTGCCCCAAAGAACGCACTTAATTGCCTCTAGCTGCTGCGACCTAGGCTCAAATCCAAAAACTAGCTTGAAGATCGTAATGATTGTTTTTTTCGTCACGATTTACTGAGAACGATTCACGTAGTTGCCAAAGCCATCTCCCAGGTGTTGGCCGATGCTGCAAAGTCTGGCCGTCGCTAGCGAGTCCACTAGGCTCGACTGCTTGCCCATCGTCCAATTCCTTTTGCAGCATGTGCCACTTTGAAATCTCAAAGACGACAGATTGCGAACTTTTTCTTGCTCTTTTTTGAAAGGCATCGTGAAGTGTAGTAAGAACTCTGTAAATTAACACTTTTTTCGATTTGAGTAATAGATGATATTTAAATACGAAGAGATTTTCAATGATCTTGATGAGTATATATGTCAAAAGATGTGATGATCCGATGTGATTGAAGTTCGAACTGGGGAGGTTAACTAAGTAAAATGTGCAGTCCATCGAACCAAACGAGGTTTGGGGCTCACGGGGCTCTCCCCCCCACGTGATTGAAAATACCTGAAAAATTACCCTGAGATGCGTATTTAAACATTTTGAAGACTGGCTCTTTTCATTTTTCGATTCCAGTCTTTGTTGCTGAGATATTCGTTGTTGAAGCCCCAAAGTGTCCCAAAATCCTGTGCTGTTCCCATTTAAAACTTATGGTAATTATGATCTCAGACCCCTTTGATTGTTTGCTGACTAATACAGCCAAAACTTAGGTTCAGAAAAGAAAACTCTCATGCCTGTTTGTTATCTGAAGGTCCATTATGACAGCGTCTTTCGCGACTAAATTCTATTCAAGCCGCTATCCCTGACCTTGTGTCTCTAAGTTTTACCGATCAAGTGGCAAAACTTAGAGCATACGGTATCACTGAAATCTGGCCGCAAGCACGGCTCAACAACATATTGCAAATAGTTACTTGTAAAACTTGAAAAGATAACAAAGTTTTGTTTCTTGATGAGTCCTCAATATGGATTCCAAAGCTTGTGTTACTCACACTCAAGCAATAGTGGTGCTGTAACTACCAACGCATGGCGGCAAATTCTAGATCGCATACTTCACAACAAAACAGAATACTTAGATTTCATCTGTTTTGTTGGGTACAACGATTGAGAAGCAAGATCCGATATCATTACTCATATTCAGATGAAAAGGCTCCTCGAGTTGTTCAAGTTTACTAGACCAGAGAGAGAATCCACGTCCAGGCAGAAGACATCATACAGCATAGATGAAACTGGTCCCGCTCTTGGTGTGATTTCCAACTCTTAAGTTTCTCAGAAAAGATGATTTTTGTAATTAATCCTGAATCTAGGGGATGGCTTTCTGCAAATTGTGATGCGCAGCAATTTTTCATCCTATTTCTTCTGCGGGACCTCTGAAAATAGATGGACTTCAGATGCGATTGATGAGGAGTGACGGCGTCAACTATTTTTACTAGAGACGGTATTAACTCCGTCACGTTTGCGGTGGTCTTTACTTTTATCATCGTAGACTTGCTATACACAGGCTGGCAGAGATTCTTTTTCTGTCAGCTAGCCTCTTCGAAGTACTGACCGTATTTTATTCGTTGTGATTGTACTCTGATTAGTGTGTTTCTTTTGGACTTTTTTTTGAGTAATTACATGTAACCTCTGGCATGTTTAACCGGCGTCACTGTTCTTATGGGACTCCTTGGATTTGAATTTTCGGTGCATTTCCTTTTCATTCGATAGTGTAGGATATTTCAGGATCGCGACTGCAATTGACTAATTACTTTTCACTTTACAAACGAGCTAAAGCTAAAACTAAGAATATGTCAGGATTGCCTTTCTTGTACAATATAGATATGGAGGTAACTAGGTCATAGTGTTCTATGATTCTGGTCTGGCCTTTTGGCCGAGTGGTAATACATCTATCTCTGGTGTTGTGTAGGACGGCACCCTGTAGCCTGTCAACCACCCTGTCCACCCCCCCGCTGTCTACAAGCTACCCTGACAGATTAGTTCTTACTCAGTTGCTGCTCATCCTTCCAATAGCACATGTACATGTATGATTCCCTCACATCTTCTAAGCCAAGTAAGTCATGTAGAAATGTTTTGCTTGATCACAGATGACTTTGGAGAGAAAGTTGAGAGCTCCTTATATAACCCTAAGAAACCTTCGTCAATTTACGCACGCGATGATGCTGACATAAAAAATCTTAATTACATTTTACCAGACAGATGTGTGGAGATGGGTGTAAGTAGAGAGTTTGTGTTAGGGGCTGCGCCCTGTACTTTACTGGTCTAATGAATACGCCCAGTCGGCCTACGCATAATTGGTAGGATAACTGTGGTACCGGTATGCATAGTTGTGCAATATCGTATTCGGTGTATGCACGGAGATACAGGGGTAGGCGGATAAGCATAATAGTATTATTCGTATAGGAAAGGGGTCTCGCTTAGGCCCTCGCGTATTGTGTAAGGATAAGCCAAAGTGTTCGTATGAGGGTCGTATGAGCGAGCATACGGAAAACTATGAGATACCACGTCTGAACGCAGGTAACAGTGGAGGTATAAAGCGACCCATTCCCTTGTACATAGGGACCTACATAGATAGAATATACACAGTTTGTGGCACTTGTTTGTCGCGCAGTGACCGACACTTGCAACCCTTCACAGTTTGCATGCATCTTCGAAAAATCCCCGAGTTCGTGGTACTGCTGACTGCCCTCTTGTGACACCGAGGGAGAACTGCGACAGGCGAGAGTCTGAAGGCAATTATGGGCTTAAAGCATAAGATTTCAAAGTAAGGAAAAATATGTACAAGAATCCTTTATAAACATTTAGACCGTCACCCACTCAACTGACGGTTGTTGCGGTAACCGTGCTGCGGGTCATGTGACCTTACCCAACACCCTGCTAGGTGACCTCACTTTCATGTGCGTCACACCTCTACGGTTAGCACGTATAAATGAGGAAGTGCAACTTGCAGTATTTTCCCCAAAGTCCGTATTTTCCTGAATAATTTTGCATCTATCAAACCTAACTCTATTGATTTCTACTTCGGGGGATCACAGGTTGTGATTAAAAATTAGTTTTAATTATACGTGGATACCTCTCTATAGAGGTTTTTCTAAGGTACTCGACATTGTCATCATAAAGTTAACGATCCGGTGGAGAATGATTCTCCAAGAGACTCACTCAGACATGGTATCTTTACATCCACAAGCATAGCTTGCCACTGGCTGTTCCGCCGGCAATCCAGTCTTGAGATGAATGAAATTGTGCGACTGCGGGAACTGCTGTGATTCCATCACCGCTAAGTTGTGCTAATTGATCTCCATCGGCGCTAAAGACATCAACGAATCTATTCATATTACCAATCACAAACTTTGCTATACCATCATGCGGCTTCTCCTGCCACTGTGGTTTTAAGATTGTAACCCATCTACCCGTTTGATTATTATGTTTGATGGTTACAGCAGGTGCCATTAGATCCTCGTTTAATTTTTGGCCAACTGAAAATGTGCTAGCTTCGCCTAGTGTATATATTTTAATAGTGTCATCATAGGATGAAGTTGCAATATGGCCACTCGCAGACCACGCTGCATGAGAAACAGAAAGTCGCGACTCGTGCTCCCCAATAAGAGTCGGCGCGGCTTCTTCGCCTGTTTTCTTAATCCTTCTTAAGTCCCAGATCTTTAACGTACGATCAAGGGACGCTGTTGCTAATAAATGAGGCTGTAAGGGATGAAGAGAGAAGCCACCAATTTTCTTGTCACCCAGTTGCCATATCTCTGTATCGGCACTGGTCCGTAAATCATGACGACCTAATGATCCTTCGAGAGTTGAGAAGTATAAGATGTTTTTATCTGCCAACGAGATTTCTATGCATGAGATGGGTAATTCTTCATCTATGTCAGAAGGCGCAAACGCCTCAACAGCAACCCCTTTGTGTAGATCAAACTTTCGCACTGATGAATCATAGGAGGATGAATACAAGCAATCACCATCTACTGAGAATTTGAGAGACGTGATTGTTTTGGAATGGATCTTCAGGGCAGTTATCGCAGGTTCCGGCGTGTCTGGTTCGTCCTCACCATCACCTTCCTCGACGACATCTGGCCCTGCTTGCGAGGCATCGAAGATACCCAAGTTCCCTTCCTTATCTCCGGCAAATATTAGAGGTTTGTCAGATGATGGATGAAACTCAAGCGAGTAAATCCGTTCTGGAGTGATCTTTATTCCTAGTAAAAGTGAGTGCAGATCTCTTAAGAATTCTGAAAACTCACGGTTGGGTTCAAATTTGTCATATAGTTGTAAGCCACCCATCCTCTCTCTCAACGCTTTGAGAGATTCGTCTGTGGTCTCTTTAATATCAGCTTCTGTGAATGTTCTCACATTTGGCTGTGCACCCCTCATTACCCCAGACAAGAAATTATCATCGTTGCTGAACTTCTTGCCCTCCACCACCATATCAGCAAATTTGAGTTCTCCAGCAATCCGTTGTCTCTTGGATCTTTTTTGTTCCTTGGCTTGCTCGTATTCATCAAATTCTGCCTTGCGTTTTGCTATTTCGCTATTAGCCTCTATCCCCGCAAGCCGCGAACTCGTCCTCGTCGGCCTAAGGACTTCTTTTTTGACAGGTCTTTCCTTTCTCCGAGGCACAGCTGTTTTTTCTCTACTTTTGCTTGTTGGCACAGGTATAATCTTTGCAGCGCTTGTGCCCAGATCTTTGAGCAATGCTTGGTTTGCCGCAATATTTTCGAGCCGCTTACGCTCAAATGCGCTCATTTCAGGCTTTACTTTCTTTGCCGGAGCCATCTTGAAGACTGAGTATATTCGCAAAGGGCATCTCACTCTGTAGCCTGAGCTGATAATCAATTCGTGGATGGGTCAAGGAAACAAAACCGAAAGTTTCCAATTGGATTAGCCTTGTGCTTCCCGCCGAACGCGTAATTGTCAAAGAGATCAATAATTACCATCCACACACGTCGACCGCCGTCATTTACGATCAATTATTTGAAAAATTAAATGTTATGATACATGTAATTAGATAAGTATAGGTACCAATGCCATTTTATAATAGGAGGATTATCTCTCGATGGAATTTGTTCCTGTCTCTAGATATAGACCAACCACCTAGGAATTCTGCTTGAATACCGCTCGTGGCGATGAATAATAAATCCCTTAGCGGAACCATGGGTTTTCGTGTAATGCTTGTGTAAGATTTTGCAAGGATACATAAGATTATGTAAGATTTTGTAATCTGTCGGTAAAACACTTATTTCTGCCCGGAATCTAATAGACTTATCCTATAGTCCATGTAGGGAGGAAAATTTGTCACGGATAAAATATTTCCCTGCTGAAAGCATTTGAAAGCTTTAGAAAGATTTTCCTGTCAAAATCTTGTGGATATACTTTATGTAAGACACGCACACACAATCATTTCAGCCCAGCATGAAGAACGAAATATTGCCTCGTAGAAATCTTGAGTACGCACATATTAACATATAATTTATGCATAGTTCACATGATGTTTTATAAATTGCTTATAACGATTTATTTCTCCTAAAGCTAGCACTACCTAAAACTATCGAAGCTGTGGCGGCTCGTAGCTACGGCCGAGGGTATGCTACAAATTGACAAGTGCCCAAGTAATCAAAGCCTTTATAGGCTTTCCACCTGCTCCTCCCTCAGGCAAGTTCTGATCAAACTAACTCTTGCCTTCATATCCTCCATTCTCCATCCTCCACTTTCTACATCGTTCTCGTTCTTAGAAACATAAGAGGAGTAGAATCAAAGAGGGAAGGCGAATGAAAGAAGAAAGTAGAATGAAAGAAGAAAGGAGAATGAGTGAAGAAAGGAGAATGAGAGGAGAAAGTAGAATGATAGAGGGGAGGAGAATGATAGAGGGAAGGAGAATGAACCTGCATTCTCCTTCCTTCTCCGTTCTCCTTCGCTCTCCATTCCTCTTCCCTCTCTATTCTCTCTCCCTCTCTATTCTCCCTCCCTCTCCATTCCCCCTCCTTCGTTCATTCTCCTTTCTTCTCTCATTCTCCTCACTCGTTCATTCTCCCTCCTTCTCCATTCTCCCTCCTTCTCCATTCTCCCTCCTTCTCCATTCTCCCTCCTTCTCCATTCTCCCTCCTTCTCCATTCTCCCTCCTTCTCCATTCTCCCTCCTTCTCCATTCTCCCTCCTTCTCCGTTCTCCTTCCCTCTCTATTCTCCCTCCCTCTCCATTCCCCCTTCTTCGTTCATTCTCCTTTCTTCTCTCATTCTCCTCCCTCGTTCATTCCCCTTCCTTCTCCATTCTCCTTCCCTCCAATCTGATTTTCTAGATTATTCTCTCTTTCTCCTCCCCCCTGCTAGTTCCTCGGTCTTCTCGTAAGCAAAACCGGTTACAATAACATAAATTTCTTCCACCATACTTGTACCATGCTTCGTTTAGACAAACCTGGCCGTCTGTTAGTTCACTAGTAGTCTGACCATTAACTAGATGACGTTCAAAATTGACAGCCACTTATCTGGAGTACAAGCTTGGTTGTGTAAGAGTTTACTTCTGTAGCTGGTGCTGTAACACAAGCCGTTGGAATTCTGCCCCACTACGAACCACTTTTGTGACGCCAAGATCTGTTGCACTCTATCAAGTAGTATTGTTGAGAGAGATGATTTCAATATAAATAGGGTATTAGTCAAAGATGTTCGGTAGAATTTATGTTGTTAAAATAGATGACTGTATGTATAGATGTGTAAGTAAGAATTTTGTATGTGCCAAGGTTTAGATAACGTCAGAGCAATTTCTTACTTTTTTCAAATAAATTATTAGTCAAGTGATTCGGGATTTTGCTGGATTGATGCTTGTCTGATATGTGACGAAAATTGTATTCAATGCATGTATCTGAGAGGCATGAAGATAGCAAATCTCTATCTAGTACTTCGAATGTTCAAATATGAGCCACTAAGTACCTATAGTATTAGCTATAACTTCAAAATAAGCGGAGATGATGTGGTGGTAGGAATATGTAAAAGAGATGGGAGTAAAGTTGAAGAAAGGGTGGAAAGGAAGGAAATTTTTACTTTGGGGATAGAATTTCTAGTGTGAGCTCTATTACAGTCACATAAATGCCCAGCAGGTGAAATTAAAGTCTTGCTGTTGTGGAGTTAGCTTGAGCTAGGTTCAGTGTTAGATGCTGCTTAAAAAATCACCCACTCATCAACGGTAGCTAGGTGACCGATTATTTCTAGTTCAGGTATACTGGACGTGCCATGGGCAGCGCCAGTACTGAGGACCCCCTGTAGTAAGAGGGATGATGAAAACTGGATTTTTTGGGACGTAAATTAGTGGTATGATTGATGTACGCACTGTTTCCTCCCAAATATTGAATCTAGGTATAGGATCAGTCCTCTTGGTGTCAACGAGAACTCTGAAGTAAACAAAAATGATGGGGTCGCTTTTCGAAGTGAGATGATAATTGAGGAAAGCAATTATTTTCCCTAGCTGGTGTTTATGCTGGATAAAAGACTCTAGCCCTAGAGAGTAGGACCGGGTGCTATAAGGTGTGTGGTATGAACAGCTCTTATACCAGTGGAAAACTTCTCGTTGTTCGTCGACCCTGTTAATATTAAATTGCCGCAATTCTCTGCGGAACCGCCCACGGTTAATCGATCCCCACTTCGTGATTTGATCAGGGATTTGGTATCCGTGAAGCTGCTGCTTGGAAATTTGTTCGTATAACTTGACAGTAACGCGGGACTGGGCGAGTTGGGCGTCTGTTAACTTGTCTGACACACTAAGGCTGGACTTAAATACTTGTGGGTATCTTTTAACTAGGCGATCCATTTGCTGGGCGGCTTTCATACACGAATAGGAGAATCCCTCGTTCACAATGCCTCGAATACTAGCATGTATACGCTCCTTATCGAGTAGATCACGCTCCAGATTGTGGTGGTTGATTCGTGACGCTCGGTGTCTGAAGAATCTATGCTTATCTTCACCCCAGAAGATATCTGTAATCCACGGGTTACCGTATTCTTGCCGCATTGGCTCGAAGTATGCCCCAGTGTGAAATTCTGGCAGGTTATCGACACCTCCAGAGCTCTGTACAAGGTTCTCTGTTTGTTATAATCTTGTAAGTTGAGACAACTGGCTTGCAGTATATCTGCTGAATGATAGGATGTATGGTTCGGCGCTTGATTCCGATGCAGCGTCATAGAAAGACTCGTCAGTAGGGATATCCATCCTGGGTGAATTAAGGTATACAGAGACCCTACTAGCAGAGAGTACTGGTCTGCGAGATGGCTCTACCCTCAGAGGTATTTTTTTGTGACCTGTAAAGATGAGCCAGCTTTCATTAACTGGAGCCAATGTCTTACTTGACACGCGCGCATCCAAAGATTTCTTCCGAGGATTTATGCCCTGTGGGCAGAACAGAGCAAGACAAATGGAAGGTTATAATTCCAAATGAGACAAATAAACTGGACCCGGATGATGTTTTACAGTATATTTAATGACCGCTGGATATGTAAATAGTTGATTATAGTTGAACCTGACTACCCTCTATCAGGGGTTGAAAAGGTATAATTTTAAAGCGTGTTTCTCACTTTAAAATTATACCTTTTCAACCCCTGATAGAGGGTAAATGCAAAGCCTCGGTAGTCCAAAAATTTTGCACTGACAGGGCTGGCTACTGGCGTACTGAAAATCAATATTCTGGTAGCCCTGTAAGTGCAAAATACTTGGACTACCGAGGCCTTGTATTTAGACAGGTTCAATTGTAGTACATGTACTATGGTTTGTTGCTGCGTACTTCCTGTCGAGCATCTTGACTATTCAATGTAATTACCTAGCTGTGACTGTTAATTACACACACAACATTGTGTATCATTATCGTGTATCACGACATCTTAGCGTGTAGCGCTATTGAAAGACACTCTCCTAAAGAAAATTCTTCATGTACACGTAGTGCTATTGTCACTTACTGCCGGGGCAAAACTTCTCATCGGTTCGGTAAGAGAGACCCCTGGAGCCGCCATATTCAAACCCCTCAATTGGACGTTGAATCAAGCGGTATGGCAGCATGGCTTCATGGAACTCCCTTTAGACGGCTCCTGATTCACATGTTTAGCTGTGTGAAAATATCACTACTCATTCAAGAAACATGAGATACTGCTGTTCGTAAATAATAGGACTTAGACGTAAATAACTGTAGATGGATGTGCTCGTTTACTTATGTCCAAACTCATCCGCCTAAGATTCTCAACCTCTACCACTACAAATACCTCTTTTAGTTCAGCTGTTCTTTCCTAGTCTCCCTCTGTAGAACGGGAAAGGCAAGGGACCGAATTCATGTAACTAAATTAAGGGAAAACAAGAACTCCAGTTTATATTATATGATGGGGCGGCGGAAAATAGTATAAGTGTATATATCTACTATCTTATCCGACGTGGATCACAGTGATTCGTAGTGATGTTTTCAGTAAATTATTGCGACATGAAAATATTTTATCACGGAGACAATGACTAACCTGACATGCTTATGCTATCCTGTCTACAGTAAAATAGTTGTGAAATATTTTCCAGATACAATATTTTTTCAGCGACGCCGTTTAAAAGCTGTTGCTGATGAAAGCCTCACATCATACTTTACCGAGGAAAGCTTAGGAAAGCATAGGAAAGATAAGGAAAGATGTTGTGTACAAAAGTCTTTTACTAGAAATCTTGCCTTATATTTCCCACATGACACGTGATGAAATATTTCACAACCATTAAATCGCGTCTCGCCACTTTCCTACCATGACACGAAAACCCAGGGTTCCGCTAAGGTGTAACGAGCGGAAGAGAGAATTCGATAATACATGTATTAATAGTTCATAGTGGGTAAAGATGGAAGGAGTCAAGCCAACCGTATTCTTGATCTTGTCTCTATCTGATAAGATTGTAATCATCTGTTCAGTCGAAGCTTAAGTGCCGTCTGTAAATCCAGAAATGTCATCGCTGAAACCTGGAGCTTGCTTGCGAATAGCCTAATTTCGCAACTACGGTGTTACTTGTTGGACTGTAGATAATGCTGTATTTATAGATTGGCTAATGATATTTCTAGCAGAGGATGACTGAAGGACGGGAGTATTGTTTACTATCTTAGCGTCAGAACGGACTTTTGTAATGCCGTTTTAAGGCCTCTTGCAGTGCTAAGCGGTAAATCAATGGTTCATATTGATAATACAGTAACAATATTTCAAGCTGTTAATTTAGCCTCCGGGACCGTTACCGAATTTTTAATCGAAGTTCAAAACAGGGTCCTCGCGCTAAGGTAGCCAGACAAGAATTATATCGAGACTTGCTTACTAATTATCTTGTATAAGCAAAGTCGCTCTGATGTCCAGCACTCTGTTTGACCTGAGAGTAAATGCATCCGTACATGTAGCATACACCAATATATTACTTCTTTCCTCAAAAAAAGAAGAGATAAGTGAAATAAAACAATCGCATGATAAAAATGACCGCGAGAGCTTTAAATCTTCCCGTGTTTGTCTATTAGGAACTTTCATGGTAAAAGCGGCATTGAAATGGAGTTTTTCTCTGACAACAAGTAGAAAATGTTCGTAGGTGAGCAGGCATAGCATTCTTTAATATTCTAGATTTAATACACATCTTGTAAAGGAATTGGTCTTGCCTTCGAGGAATTGATTATTTGCAGTCAGGTGATATCATATCGGTCACCTGATGTGACATCTGATGCCGACATATAGATTACGTGCGTGTTAATTAAATCGCGGCCTAGCAACCATGTCAGCATCCACAAAGTACATGCTAGTGTCATTGCCAGCATCTATCTCTTCCAATGATCAAGATGAAGCTTTCACAACTCTTCGCTCTATAGTTACAGGCAAACATATTGCTGGTGTTGTGCCATTTAAGATACCCAACTTTAAGATTGGAACATTGGATGCCTTGGTGCAACAAGCGGACGACCTTGCCAAACTCGAGAATTCCTGTGGATCTGTCGTCGCCAAAGTCGGTGAAGCTCTTCGGAATCTATTAGAGGGAGATGAAGATAAGATATCGCAACAGAAAACTATCAATGACAGCAAGTCTACACCTTGCCATGAGTATCGGGTAGACTATTTGTAACTAACAGCCAAAAGAGCCTCCAGACCAATACTTGCGATCTTTTAACTGGAATAAAATAAAATATCACACGGAAAAGCCACTAGCAGAACTTTTAAATTCCCTTCAAAAGGTATGAGTCAAGAAACGCCTTATATGACGAGGTGGTTATTCATCATTAGCAGGAACTCATAAGCATCGATAATGATGTAAAAAATAAACTCACTCAATATAATCAGGTAAAAACAAACTTGACTTTGCTCCAGCGAAAGCAAAAGTGAGTGAGCTACACATGGAGACATGTTTTCACTAACTGTGGCAGTGGAAATCTCTCTACCAAATCACTCACACCGATAGTCGATCCCTCACTTCTCATCCGAGATTCGGAGTACCTTGAGACGCACCTCATCGCTATACCAAAAAATAACAAGAAAGAATTTCTCCTTAGCTATGAAACATTAGCACCTATGGTAGTCCCTCGATCTTCCATTGAGATCGCGCATGATTCTGAATTCACACTTTTTACTGTCACGACGTTCAAGAAGCATAGCATAGAGTTCCATAATAAATGTAGGGAAATGAAATGGGTCCCTCGAGACTACAAGTATGTGGCGGGGGGAAAGGAGCAAGAAAGAAAAGATGTCGAACGGGCCGCCAAGGACGAACGGAAGGTATGGGGAGAGGCATTACGCATGTGTCGGACGGGATGGAGTGAAAGTATGATGATATGGATTCATGTTTTGACACTGAGGGTTTTCGTCGAAACCGTACTACGTTATGGCTTACCACTCAACTTTGTTTGTGGACTAATAAAGGTATGTCTGATAGAAGGAAGCCTTGAAGCTCTCAACGTATGCTCACCTTCATTAGTCCGATCAAAAGTCAATAAAAAAAGTTAAAGCCCTTCTTGACTCTGCCTTTTCATACCTCGGTGGAAACGCATTTGGAAGAGATAAAACTGGCAAGACTACGAAAGATGATCCCGCGTTATCATCTGAAATGGCAGCCGCTGGAGTTGTCAGCCAAGGCGGAGAGGGCAGTGAATACACTGCATATGTTTGCTATGATTTCGAAATTGTATGAGGTGGGACATGCTCAGTACTGAGACCAAGCATTACGACGCTGCATTAGATCGCCGGGTAAATTTAAAAAGAGTTATCTTGTTTCAAAATATCTGGAAATAAAACCATCTTCCACGGGTAATAGACAATTATCAATGTGGGCCCTAGCTTTAAATTATGGCCTATCTAATATCAAACAACATTCTGCAATTCTAGTCGAGAAAATTGAGAAAATTGAGATAAAATGTCATCGTTAAACACGGACCTTGTCAATTTAGGGCAACGTATATCGTCTTTGGGATCCATCTAATTACTAGAATTAGTGAGAGAATATAGCCATTACTGGCTTTTAGCAATTATATGTTCGATGGAGACAAAAGTTGCAGTTCGAAGACACAGTACTAACCTTAACCGCTCACTCCAGTTGTACAAAGACTAGCTACGGATATCCCAGCAAGAAATATCCGCACGTACATGATCTTACTTGTATTACATACATGTAGGGCTAAATCTTGAAAACCAAGTATGACCTGCTCAAACAGTTGGGAAACTGTCATCCCACAGACGATTGATTCATGCAAGCTGAACATAATAGTTGTTCTCATCAGGTTCAGAGCCTACGAGTACACTTCCGGTTTCGGAGACATCGTCCCATACTACTTTGCATGAAGGAAGACGAGCATCTTCTCCAGAAAGGTTAGAAGGCCATAGACGCAGACGAATCATGTCGGTCCAAGGTTTCGACTACTTCTCGAACTCGGTGCGACGGACGTACGAGAAAATCTCCATGGGGAGGGGGAGAGGGTGCATCAGATAACTTCCTTCTGAACCGGTCGTCGGATAGCGCTTTGGCAACAATAGCTCTGTCTGCATTCATATCGCGCAAATGTAGTGCTTGGTGTATATAGACGTGACGCATTCGATGTGTGTGCAGCCTAAAGAGAGACGAGGTCATGAACGAAAATCTTGTTTATCTGCGATCCGACCGTCGAGGCTGCTTAGTATGCTTTAGACGGTTTTCTCATACTTCTTTATCTAGGAGAGGACTCGATCTTCGTATCATCTGTAACTGGAGTGTAGGGAGGGCAGGAGAAAATGGATTTTATCAACCAACTAATAACGTCTCTTCTAGAATCCTACCTTTCACTCTCGGTGTTAAATGCTGCCATTAAGTGCATGCGGGTACTGAGTGATTATGGTTCTGTTGCCCCCTTTTATCCAAGACCATGTGGTTAAATCAGTCCGTGCATCTTTGCAAAAGCCAGGCAAGTATATGTATCTGTCTGAGATAATTGCGCCGACGGACCGTAGAGCGTCCCATGCACGGGTCATGTGTTTGAAAAGCACGGCATTCTCCGCACGTGAAGTCCAGCGCCGAGCGAGCGCCCCCAGATATTGTGCTTTCGTCGGCATGCAGGGCAAACATTGCGCCAACCACGATGATGACGCCCACCCCTTTCACAATTCACGTCCCGCAGGCGAAAGTCGATGTTCTCATCGCGAAATTACGACTGGCGGAGTTTCCGGATGAATTGGATGATGCCGGATGGTAGGTTGAGCGCGCGCTCGCGTCCCGTCGAACATGCGAACTTGGGCTGATGGACAGGGATCTCGGCGTGCCACTGGCCGACATGAAGAGATTGGTCGCGGCGTGGGAACGATGGGATTGGCGCGCGGCAGAGGAGCGCCTGAACCAGGTGCCCCAGTTCCATCTCCCGATCACGATCACAGACTTTGGAGCCCTGGGGATTCACTTCGTGTGGCAGCAGAGTCCCGTCGCGGGCGCGATCCCGCTCCTCTTCGTGCACGGATGTAAGTCCTTCACGTGGCGGTCCCGCACCACAGTCCTCTACTAACACGCGGCGGTGCTGGGCAGGGCCCGGCTCGTTTCTGGAAGCGATCCCGCTGTTAGCGCATCTCGCCACGCCGGGCGCGGGGCCGGCGTTTCACGTCGTCGCGCCCTCGCTGCCCAACTTCGGCTTCAGCGATGGCCCGACAAAACGCGGCTTTGCGATCGCCCAGTACGCCGAAGTCTGTCACAAGTTAATGCTCGCGCTGGGCTACCCCGAATATGTGACGCAGGGAGGAGACTGGGGATTCATGATCACGCGCGCCATCGGTGCCATCTATCCCCAGCACTGCAAGGCCAGTCACATTAACATGCCGCTCGCGTTTGCTCCAACGTTCGCGAAGCACCCCTGGATCGCGCTCCAACACGCCATCTCGCCCTACACCGACAAAGAAAAGGCCGCTTTCAAGCGCCGGGACTGGTTCCAGAAGGAGGGAAATGGATACTACATGGAGCAATCGACCAAGCCCCAAACTCTTGCTTACGCCTTGAACGATTCGCCCGTGGCGTTACTCGCGTGGATTTACGGTGAGCGGTAGTCCGTACGTGCGAACCTGACCATGATGTGCTCAACAGATGACAGAGAAGTTACACGATTGGACCGACGGCTATCCTTTCACCGACGACGAAATTTTCACCTGGGTTTCCATCTACCAGTTCAGCGTCGCAGGCCCCGGAGCTGCGCACCGCATCTACTATGAGCAACAACACACGAAGCCCGGCAAGGGCGCTATGACGATAAGTGAGACGTGCCAGTACATCCCAGTACCCTTAGGAATAAGTCAGTCAAGCTCTCGGCGTGAAAGTGACGACCGCGAGGCTAACCCGTGCACAGCTTACAACCCCAAAGAATTATTCGTCGCGCCCAAGACTTGGTGCCGGACTCTGGGGCCGGTGGTCTTCGAGGCCGAGTATGATACCGGAGGCCACTTTTACGCAACCGAGCACCCTGAGCGGCTGGCTCAGGATCTTCAGCGTTTCTTGGGCAAGGAGGGGGGCGCCTACAAAGTGATCAAAGATAAGAGTGGCTACGACGCAAACTGAAATTAAAAAGAAGTTGAATCGGAACTCACTGCACCGCTCTGCTCATTTAGAAATAGGACTAGGCTGAGCGCAAAGTATCATCATCGAATAAAAAGATTCCACACGAATGAAAAGAGGACATGAACTATCATTTGTCGCTAGCTCAGCAAACTTACTGCTCTGTGACGGTCTATTTGAATTTGGAGTGTCAGTAGTTTCGATCGTAGTGCGTCCTATGTACTAGTACTAGCACTCCCCATGCCCGAATGACTTGTGAACGCGTCTTACAGTGCTGCTAGGTTCAGCATTGAGAGTCTTTAATTCAGATATTCTCACGTACGAGGATTTGAAGTAATTTGGGCACGGGGAGCGCGTAACCATTTACGCAAGTACGCAAACTCTCGGTCAGCAATGTTTTTCTACAAGCTTTTATCACTGCACTGCTGTACGTGTATAGAGCGCCCTACATGTAAGTAAAGACATGTGTAGTCACTTGATTTCCCCAAGACATAAAATCCAGGTATCTATTTGTGAATCTCCACAAAGAGTATCCAGAAATCACATGTCCTCACACCTGCATGATCCGGTGGTCTATCGATGGACAAATTATTAAGTGGAGTATCAGACTGGTAGTGATTTACGAATGTTTGATCTCATCAACCTCGGATAGGATGAAATCTGTTTAGGGATTATGGTATCGAATCGGAACAACGGACGCGTAAGGTGCCATGATGATGGCGATGATGATAGGCCGCTGATAAGGACGTCTGAGGTTAGAAAGCTAATGAATGAACGAATCTTTGAGACCAGTCGATATGCCATGTGACTGGAACAGTATACACAGAATCCAACTACAAAAAGATCCAGGTCCTTGACATTGGCTTTAATCTGGGGTCATATTCAAATTGGAGACGCATTCATGTTCCAGTGTTTCTTAAATTAGTCAGAGTGGCCTGTTGATCTAAGTGTTGCCTATGAATTTCATGTGGATTGGTGACGAGGCTGCTCTTAGCATTGATGAGCATAGATGTTAACTAGTGTCATGCTCGTGTTTTTTGAAGATTTCTCGGGCTTCATAGTGAATTATCGTTGAAGAGAGATGCAACGACCAACGTAATGATTAGAAATTTCATAGCCGCAGTCTGGGCTACCGATAAGTTCATTCAGAAGACCAGGATGTTAGCGCCAGCCTCCCACACGCCCTTCATCCCACCTTTCCTTTTTGGCCTGTCGCGAGTAGTAGAGCTTCTTTGAATCGCGAAACTTTCGGACCCACTCTGTTACTTCCCTCTCAGTTGCAATGCTGCCATCGCCATCTAGAAAGCTCTCTTCCACTGTACAACATATGGCTTCCTGCTCTTGTAGTCTTTGGCAAAGGTTTTGATACAGAGAAGAGGGCATAAAGGGAGCCAGCGCTTGATCCATCTCGGTTTGCTTCTGTCGCCATTGTCGTTCGAGTGCATGGGTGGAGAGAAGTTGCGCCTGGGTTGAAGATCTTAGCTCAGAAAGATGTGATTCAACTTGAGTCAGATGAGAAGCGAGTGCGATGTTTTCGTCGAGCGCTACTTTCAGGGATGACTGAGATAAGGCTATCGAGGGATGTGCTGTGGCAGATGCTTGTGTAATTGCCGCTATGAGACTAGGATTTTCCAAAATTTCTGTGAGTTGTTGTTTCCTGTCAGGATAGTCAGATAGTTACTTTGCGCATCAAGGGAACGGCATCACGGACGATTTATCCTCGAGCATCTTTGGTATCCATTGATCTCCAGGATCTTGGAGATCTGATGGAGCTGTCTCCTGAGAAAAATTTTGCCCTGTAGAACATAGGCTTGCTAGGTCCTGTCCCTGGACTCTTTGTGATGATTCAAGTGAAAATGTAGAAGGCTTTGGCGGGGGGGCTGGCGGCTGAAAGTTCGGCGGGGCTTGAGGGTTTTGATGCTGTTGGTATGGTGAAGACATGGAGGTAATGGAAGATCTCAGTTGTACGGTAAGTTGAGGTCGAGATAGATTGAAAGGTTGCGGGATAACCAATTGGTTGTTTAGATTTCCTACAGTCATAAAGCCACCCTGGGAGTCGTGACATACTCCCCCCCACTTAAAATCCAGTTTCACCGCCTTCAAATGCTGAATTCATCGGGCGGTGAACGTTGTCCATATTTGACTAGAGGTATTTTTGGTTTCAACAGCAATGGAGCCAAATACAGACATGCTTACCTTCATCAGCGAAATATAAGCTTATTCACCATGCGCCCTGAAGAGATGAATTGTTTCGCCATCGAAGTACCTCTTGTTAACCTGTACTTCGGTCAAATTGGCACTTTCAAAAATAAAATTCGAGGTGCATACCTACTAATATCTCAGGGCAGATCTACCATGAAGTCCCGGAGAAAAGTTTTCACTTCTCGTTGGAGATCCACAAATAGCAAGGATTTGCTAAAGATGGAGAGCAGCGAACTAGTCGAGATGATGAGAGCTCGATTTGCACCGGTACATTAAGCAAGGCGATAAGACTGCTACGTTGGTGTTTAGTTTAATTTAGGAGATGGTTTCTGAGAATCAAAGTTTTCTGTTCGCTATTCTCCAGGTCTAACAATCTAAATAAACCTATCCGTATAGGTCTAACTCTGATCGATTTTTACCTCTACTGGCACCCTGTTCGGCCGCCCCTCGATTCGAGCAAGATCATCTTCACTCGATTACATAGTCTAGCAACGGCGCCAAAATATCGGATGCAAGCGCCAAGCTTATTCTAGGGCGCACGACAGGCAATAAGTGACTCGAACTAGGCGTATGCTTTCTCGGCACAAGAATATCCAATCAAATTTGAGGCATTGCACTCCCTGTGTCGAACATGGGCATGAGTCTCACCCAATATGTTAGTCGTTACCCAAATAGCTCCCAACGACTAGTTTGGCGGCTCTTTCCTCTGGGTGAAGCAGAACAACAGAATAGGATTCACGATTATATCACGACTCAACCCAGGACCTCAACTAAAAAGTATTTATAACTTGTGCCTGACCTACGAAGAACATATTGTCCCACTGGTGCAAAAATTTAAAAATCGATTTTACTTCTACAAGTATCTTCCATAGATCGCTTAATGTTACAACCGCCATCCTATCTCTAGGCGAAACTCCAACAGGCATACAGGGGTATTTGGGGGTTTCTAGAGGGTAAAATGAGGTTCTCAGATCGGAAGGAGAGGAAATCGATGAATTCTGGTGATTTTTGGTGTAGAAAAGTGCTGCATTTTACTGCGCTCCCCTCCTCGCAGGAAGGGAGTTAGAAAATACGCGCCAACTTTTAGTACCAATGTTTACCACACTCCTTACCTGTGCAATAAGCTTCTCTATGTACTCTACTTAAAATGTTGAGAAAAAAAGGTGAATTCACAAAGGCTCAAGCTTCACGCTTCTCTCGTCTACATCTGTCGTGAAACCAACGAGATAAAGCTATTTACCTTGAGCAATCTCAAACCAGTCGGGTTTCTTCAGAAGATAATCCCAGCTCACTTTCGAGAGTGGTGCTGTTATGTGATGACTATCGATTATGATCTATTTGGAGCAAGGGAGGATCCGATAAGCTAGGCTATTAAAGGATCTGCCCACCCAACAGATAGAATGCGCGTACAGTAAAATCGAGCTGCCTATTCGAGGGAGATAAGACATCCACACACGAACTAGTGGGTAAAATATAGCGCAGTTGCTCGATATCTGCGGTGGGATTACATCCACCAGTGAAAAGAAAGCAGCTGGATATAACGCTGTATTCTAAGTTCCTTCCGGAACTGGAGTTAGATCCAGAGACGGAAAATGCAACATCTTATTCCTTTCCTTACTCACTAGAGAGCAGCAAGCCTAGATTTCGACCAAAGACAAGGAGACCAAAAGTAAACTACAGATGCACTCCTTCCGAAGTCCAAACACAGGCAGACATTGCTAGAATTACGAAGCAGATTCAAACAAGTGGATGGATAGAACAGTTTCGATTGACAAGTGAAGTTCAGGCAGTAGTCATGGAAAGAGAGAAAAAGTGTTTAAAGAGAGAATAATGAAATCCACACCGGCCATATAGTGTAAGTGCACTTCCTAAAGGAAATCTTGAATACAGTAGAATTTTATTAAGTAGGTTTGGGGGGTTTGCACCGAAAGGTTTTTTGTCCTTTGTAAATCAAGAAGTTTAATAAAAAGAAGCTATTAAGTGACGGAAAAATCCACCCCATTGTTTTGATATCAATATTAGTATTGATAGAATCAGACGATGGACAGAGTTCAGAATCCGAAAGGAAAAGCAGTTGAAGGCCGCAGTCGCGGAGATATGGACGTTTGCGACTCTAGTGAGAGTGGCGATGAACCGGAAAAAGTTTTCACAGCCGTCGAAGAGACCCTGCAGATGTTGAAGTTTTACAGCGAGTCCTCAACTCTTTGGCTCATAAAGAAATACAAGGATATGTTCAAGGAGGCGTTCGACACAATCATAGGTCTACAGACACAAATTGAAGAAAACGCGAAAACTTCCAACCCAAGCTCAGCAGAGGACCCACCGTCAATGAAGGTG
>JAKRRZ010000089.1:0-34576 GCA_022627015.2 Podosphaera aphanis
CAGTTGACATATGCATTATGGGAGGGAAGATATGACGCTAAAACGTCACATCCGCTAGTGCGTCACATCCGCTTGCTCCGACTAGGAGGGGACCGACTAAATGGAGGCTCGCTTAATCCGACGATTATTTCAAACATGACCCCAAACATCAGAGATAGGAAACATGCCTCCAGACAGTTATTTATTACCCCTTAGGCAACTTCTCTTATCAGTATACATTCGATCTTGAAAGACAAAGTTCGGTAACTTGATAAACAGAAAAATCTAAACTCAAGCATGTCAGGAAAAATTTACAGCTCCAATCACCAAATTGTATTGGACGGCATATATCTACTTTAATACATACTACTGCTGGCCCGCATAAAGGTCGAATTGCTTGAGGATATGCAAGTCTATATGCAGGTGAAAATTCTTTTCCTTGGTCAAAGCACAGAGAGAGAGGAAGGAGAGAAGGTCTGAAATTTCGCCGAACGCCATTCCTCCCGACTTTGACAGTACTACTGGTGGCCCGCATAAAGGTCGATTTGCTTGAGGATATGCAAGTTCATATGCAGGTGAAAATTCTTTTCCTTAGGTCGAGCACAGAGAGAGGGGAAGGAGAGAAGGTCTGAAATTTCGCTGAAAGCCATTCCCCCCGACTTTAAGATCATTTCCGCTTCACTTTCATTCATCACCTACTGCTATCTAATTTCACTGTTGACGGCGCTATAGACGAAAAAATCCACTTTTGAGTGGAAAATATGAAACTGTGCAGTTTATTATTCACAATTGACAAAGTTCAAGTCACTAAAATCATTTTTCGTTAAGTTAAAACGTATTTAGTAGACGTCAAAAATGAATGAAAGTGATATGGAAAGTACTCTCAAAGTCGGGGGGAATGGCTTTCAGCGAATTTTCAGACCTTCTCGCCTTCCCCTCTTTCTGAGCTTTGACCCAAGGAAGAAGAATTTTCACCTGCATATGAACTTGCATATCCTCAAGCAAAACGACATTTATGTGGGCCACCAGTAGTACACCATTCAATGTCGACAAGGCTTGAGATATGCCTCCTGAGCCAGAATCTAATCCCTGTGAAAGTTTTTGCCCCTCGCTGCATAGGAAGAATCATGCCAATAGCTTCCGACCTATGGCAGGGCACGCAGAGAGAAAGAAGTGATCGTCACAAATGCGGGGCAGATCCCATGCGTCGCCATTTGTTGTGCTCGTATCGGTAAGTATGGTTCACCTGCCAAGGCTACATGAGCCGCACATGAGGCGACACTACCGAGCATATGATAGAGTGTCAAGATGAGCTAAGCGAGGTTTGGGTCTCACGAGTCTTAGTGTTTGCATAGTTTGCCCTGTTAGCGCACGGATGATTTCAGTACTATAAGTAAACTTAGATTCACCGCTTTGCAAGGAAATATGATCCCAATCTCAAATTTAAATCATACAAACCATTGTCATCTCTGGGTCGGATGGTGGTGTGGTACACCGTCCGGGCCGTTCTCCCAAGTAGAGTCTGGGCAGCTTGGACACATGCTCCACTCAAGACAGGAGAAAGCTGGTTCGAATCCAGTAAAACCCGTTAACCACACTCTCTCGCGGTGGTGTTTTTCTCGTAGTGTGATGAAAGCATATTCAGATAACCATAGGTTTTTCCCGCTTTTCCCTGTGGTGGGTACTCACGGAAGAGGTTACATGTCGCAAGACGTTATCCTCGTAGTGGTATCTGCAAATGAAATCTGAGTATGAGTGTTCCAGAACGTCAAAATGGGTCATTCTATGAGAAAAACACCTTTCGTAATCATACGTGTCATAGCTTCAGGGTGCATACACAATAATGATTAAAATAAATAAATAAATAAATAAATAAATAAAATTGTCATCTCTGTTCCATAACTTATCTGTGACGGTAACCAAAAAGCTGGTTATGATGAAGTCGATTGATTTATTTGTATAAGGAGAAAATCTCATCTACAAATCTAAATAACATGTATATGTCTACTATCACGTGACCAATTAGGTAGCCACCTAATTATTGTACAACGGTCAAACCGTAACATTATCCCTGCTCTAGTAACTCTACGCAAGTTTACGTGCCCCATCACATGCCTAATAAAACAGGTTATAGGCCCGGCGCTGTACCAGTCATTTCACCGTGATAGCTGGTCATTCGTCCCGAACTCAAGGTCCAGGAAACTACGGTACTCGATGATGCTGAATTTGTCTCAAATGCCGAGAGCGAGGCCGATAGTGATACCGATTCTGAGACAGGGGATAACTGGTTTGAAGATGCGGAAAGCAAAAAAGAGCTCGAATCCGAGAATGAAGGAATATCACAGGATGATACAACTGATTTTATCTCGAAGATGACTCTTTTTGTTGACACTCTCAAGGAGCAAAATGAAAAAGATAACACAAAGCTCCTTAAGGAATTAAAGTCGCAAAGCACCAAAAACCTTGAATTCATCACCGAAGTCGAGCGGCAAAAAAGACAAAAAACTATGCCCAAAACATGGTCCAAAAATAATAAGAATCCTGGAACCATGCTTTTATAGGTACAGTTATCTCTTGAAATCTTGAGTTCTGTTTACTGATATACATAGCTTGACAGAGAAGAAATTCAAATATAATACGAGAAGCTTTTTATTTTGTATGTACACGTATCTATTAGTATATAAATGAAATTTACTTGATTTTCCAATTTAAAATTGAATTGCATTTCAGCTTCATTAATTACATGTACAAGAACGTTTATTACAAGTGTGAAGTCAGATGATCCCCGAGCTGATGGGTGAATGTAAGGTGACCCCCGAGGCTGACGGGTGCTCATTAAGGGACGTTTTGAATCGATCATTACTCACGTGACACCAGTTAACAACCGCCGTTCCTGACAGTTTGGTAACTTTGGGCACACTCCGCCAATGTTGACAGTATGCCAGTGCTAAAAACAACTATAATTATTGAATCGCATTGGCGAAGGATAAAGCATGATTATCTTCATCCCTTTAAACGTCCTCGAATCGATTTAGTAACCTGGGTGTTGGTGTCACGGGTAGTTCCTCAATGTTATGATATCAGAATAATGATGTCATATGTTATACATACATAATCTATGCATAACATTAAATAGCTTTATGCATGGTCTCCAGGAACATTCTAGATACATGTAGTTATGGGAGGAATCTTCTAGAATACCGGTATCAAAGAGAACTGGAATGTTCCAGTACTGACCAGAGCTCGGAGAATGTTCTAGAGACATGGCTTTGGAGGATAGATGTATGTAGAACTCAGGTATATAATGAGGTATTTGGCCTCAGACTAGATAGAAAGAAACAAAAGGAGTTCAAGCCTTGAATACATATTATTGTCTTTCCAGAATAGCAGCAGCAAGTGCACCAGTCATACTATCATATCTACTGTGAGCATGTCCTACCTCTCCTCATAATCACAATACTCAAGCACTGGAACGAATGACGGCCATGCTTAAAAAGGATCACCGGATAGCTACTGCCGCTTGGCGAAAGGCCTTCAAGCGGCAATGGAAACATTTACAGAGCTATCAGGTGGGACACCAAGATTTGATTGAACATCACACAGATCCATCAAAGTGGACCTGTGCGTGTAAATCATTTCTTTTGACCAGATTTCTAATCTGTAAGCATGAAGTATCCTGCTATGAGGATATTTCTGATGCTGCTCGGTTTTTCTCTGAAGTCCGTAGGCAGAGGAAGTGTCCTTTTTGGTTAGATAGACAACTTGTCATTCGCCCACAATTCAAGCCTCGGGCTAAGCTGTTATCATCTGACACTGATGCAGATCTGGGCTCCGATATCGATGCCGAAGGTGATTCAGAGAGTGATGTCGAATCCAAGATTCTGAACGAAAGTTTGGATGAGAATAGTGAGTCTCCAGAAGACTACGCAGATGACGTGATCTCACCGATGAGATTTCTGCTTGAGACTCTTGAGAAGTAAAAAGAATTCAGCAACACTAAGTTCCTTGAAGTATTTAAGGCGAATATCACCAAAAACTGGGAGTTTGCAGCCGAGATTAAGCAGCGCGAGAAAAAAAAACCATACCTTAGACATGGTGTCACAATAAAAACCCGGGAACAATGCTTTTATAGGTATTGTTTTGTCCCTAAATTCCAGATTCGGCTAATACAAATTTGCAGTGTATGAGAAGAGTGATAAGATGTTTTATGCCAGGAGAGAAATTATAAAGTGTAATTGCGAGGAGTTTCGTGTTTCAATTGATTTAATGGAGTCTTAATGGATCTTGATGATTAGACGATTAGGTAGTGTTATGATATGCGCTAACCACATCTAGCTCGGTTGGCCACGGCATAAAGCAAGGGCCCAAACAGGGGCTCCCTTAACATTGCCGATCACTACGTTATCTGATGGAATCTTCTGGAACAAGCCGGGGGTTTTCGTACAGAATAGAATGGAATCATGTAGAACATCAGGGAATCAGTCTTGAACACTGAACTAGATGGAAGGATGAAACGGAAGTATCTAGAAGTGATAGATTGATGTATAAATAGCCCTAGTATCTCTACAAGTAGAATAACAATATTAGAATCGTGCAAAAAGGCCTCCATCAACTTCTACTCTATTCTCAATCACAACACACGCATCGAACAACAGGTAGAATTTTCCAACGTAAAACTTGCAACCTAGCAGAACTATATTCACTCTCACGTGGCGTGTCAGAAGATCATAGATATCACCTGACCCGCAAAAGTTTTTTAGTGTACATTAAGGGACGTTTCCCGACGGCCACTGACTTTATCTATTTGTTTATCAGATTCTACCTTTAACATGTGCGCCCTTTTTCCCGCTATCGGCCACTCATTGTCGAGGTTTCAGCCTAAGATTTTCGTCATTAGTCTGGCATCCGAGGCCGATGCCAATCAATCTAGTTAGACGTAATCTCATGCTACGTTATTCTTATTCCAACTGAAGCATCGGTCGTCTTGTTTTCTGGGGGAAATTCTGGTATTGTGTTTTCCTAACACAACTGCTACGGTCGGCGTTAGCAGTGCAGGGGTTGGCAATATATTAATCCTTTCCTCCAGTCAAAATTTTGTATGCTGCAGAGTCTGTTACGTGATGTTATGATTATCTACCTGCTTGTTATCTCGGATGTATAGATACGCTCTCTATAGATAGACCCTGAGTTTATTGAGCCTTTGAATCTTGAGTTCTTATCTGCCTTGCATTGGGGCATTCAACGGACCCTGCATCAGAAATCTTTTGCAATTTCCATTTGTACTCCCAGATGATTCTCTTGGTTACCGGCTTGTCTGCGTGCTTTACTTATTCCATCAAGCAAATGAATGATTCTAATTTTTTCTAGACTGCTTTTGCTTCTTGAGCCATGTGACTCCTGAAACTTAAAAACTCTGTATGTAAAGTTCATTGGCTTTTTTTTATTGCTTTACAGGTTGAGGTTTCTCTCGCAAGGGGTCAGCCAGCAGGCGTATTGTGTCTGAGCATAGTTGCAAAAAGGATATCTTGAGTATGGTATGTGGAGCGCTACGTATCGAAGTACATTGCATCTAATACTTTCGAGATCAATATCGGTATTTGAGGTATCCGCTTGTGCTTGGATATGAGTTTGATCAATAATACAGCTGCTCATGCTGGTTGTCGTTATCAAAAAAAACGATAAGGGTCTAGAATCTATGATCTATCACCACAAGTAGTCCGATCCCCCGTGACGTACATGTATATGTACATGTATTATCTCTTGAGGCAGTGATAATACTGGTTTTTCTGGAGTTTATTTCATTCGGTAGCTCTCAAGTCAAGATATTTTGATGATTCTGAATGATCGCTAATACTCCATCGGCAACAGGTTATTGATTGTATCTCGAGAATTGCAAACAGTATCTTGCTAGAGAAAGACCCCGATTGTCTTGAGAGCCCGATATTTTGGACATTGCTGGGATAGGTCGACCATGACTATCCGATAATTCCGTGAAGGACATTTGCACTTTTGGGAAATCATTGAACATCAGAAGATTCCTGAGGCTGTTTTGATTTTTTACCAGTTCTGAATTTCCGTGATTATCAACAGAAAGTCTGCGGTAGAAGAGGTTGATTGATTGTGATGCAAAGAAAAATCGCGAACTTCGTGCTCATAACCCCACATTTGAGCATGCGGGGTTGACGCCGACAACCGTTACTCACGCACCTCCAAACATGACGGTTTCCACACTACCTTGCACAACGGATGCGGCCATCGCCGAACTTCGAAAATCTCTGACTTCTGAATCCGAAAGTCTTTCTAAACGCTTTCGCGCCTTATTCTCTCTCAAACATGTCGCCGTCAAAGACTCATCTCTCCCGGCCTTGGAGGCTATGGCAGCGGCCTTCTCCTCGCCTTCAGCGCTCCTGAAACATGAAGTCGCCTACTGTCTCGGCCAGACCAAGAACCCTGCAGCAATACCATCTCTTAGTGCAGTTCTGGGGAACAAAAACGAAGATCCCATGTGCCGGCACGAGGCCGCGGAGGCAATGGGGGCAATTGGTGATATTCAATGTCTTGAGATACTGAATCGTTTCAAGAGTGCAGCCGAAGAACCTACGGTCGTCAGAGAAACTTGTGAGTTGGCAGTGGATAGGATTCTGTGGGAGCAAGGAGAGAAGGGTCAGGAGAACTTACATGTCAGGTATGTAATGGCGTCTTTCATGCTTTTTTTTTGAAAATCTGGGCTTATTTTCCGCACAGTGATTTTGCATCAATTGATCCTGCCCCATCGATGGGCGGGATCGATTCAGTGGAAAATTTAGAAAAAATCCTACTTGACCAGGCGCTTCCTCTATTCCGTCGATACAGGGCCATGTTCGGTCTTAGAGATCTTGCTTCCCCCCCCGATCTTCCTACCGCAATTCCTGCAGTCCTCAGTCTCGCCAAAGGATTGGATGATCCATCAGCTTTATTCCGTCACGAAATTGCATTCGTATTCGGCCAGTTGAGCCATCCAGCATCTATTCCAGCGCTTACCGCATCCCTGAGCAATCTCAAAGAAGAGAGTATGGTCAGACATGAGGCGGCAGAGGCTTTAGGTTCATTGGGCGAGGAAAGTGGTGTCATTGATATCCTTAGAAAATTCTTAGACGACAAGGAACAAGTAGTTAGAGAGAGTGTCGTTGTTGCACTCGATATGGCAGATTATGAGAGAAGCGGTCAGGCTGAGTATGCCCTCGTGCCAGAAATAGCCGCGTAGTTTTCTATGGGTTACTCGGTCCAACTGCTTGTTCGCAGTGGCCAGGCGTCAGTTGATTTGTATTTTAGGAACAAAAGTGCACGTATTTTAAATCGAATCATCTATCTAATGGGTCAGAACAGCTACGATCTACTCATGATTACAGAACTCAGCATCTCTCCAGAAATGTAACTAGCTACATGCATTTTCAATTTATGCCAACTGCTCATTAAATATGAACAACTCGTCAGATCGTAGCTCAGGTGCATGTCTCAAGAGACAAGAATTCAGTCTATTATGTCCAGGTTACTTAGACAAGTACATATAAGTGTAATTGACGCACTTATGCCCAATATTTCGCGATTTGCGACGTTCACGCTAGTGACCGTCCCTAAGGATGAAGTGATTGAGCCAAGAATTCGCGATCGATAGGCCCAGAATATCTGCGAAGCGACCAGGGCGAATACAGCACGCGAGATCAAAAAAGGGAGGTGATGAAAAGATCAAATCCTGGTTGAGAAAACTTAACAACCCAACATTACTCTTTCTGATATACGTTATCCCGCCGATGAGTTCACTCAAAGCTTTCAAAAGGCTTTTTATAACGCACAATATATATTGGGATATGCAAGTATTTTACAGCTTCACTCTTGTAAACCCCATAGACGAGTTACTAGGACTAGACGTTAGTCGATTCGATGAGAGATATTTTTCTAGTCTTCACGGATATCCAGCTGTAGACTCTTTTCTGCGTCTGGAGAATAATATTTGCGATTGTTTCATGTGCGTCGGCTTTCAAATTCGTGGGGCGCACGTTTAAAATATTTAGGGAGCGTGGCTTAATGTAACGGTATAACTATAGGCAGCTCAAAAATGACTTCATGGAGAGCCTAAGTAAAGCAAGAAGAACTGGGTCAACAGGTTGTTGAGTCATAAAGCATCGTTGGTCTATGAAAGCGATTTTAGACAGTAAATACCACGTGAAAATCAAAGCTGAGTAGCTCCAATCCAATATACCCGTTGGTTATAATCGTCCCAACTCCCCTTAATCGAAGATGGACGATTATATTCTCCTCGTTTCTTCTTGAGTCTTCACCATTACTTCAAAAGACTAGTTCCTGCTTTTTCAAAGTAAAAATCGGTTGGTATACCGCATGATAGATTTTCAGGCATGCTGTTGGAACTGTCGATGCTAGGAGTTTTTCGGAGATTAAATAAGAGCCTGGTCGACTCACTTTTCACTGGATAACATTCCTATTTTAGCCTTTCAAGGACTTTGATTGTATTTGCCTACGACACACTTTTTTTCCGTATCTCCTTGTTTGATTGCATGTAGGTTGCTCTTCTGACTATAGCATTGGCTGTGGCTCTGTATCCAGGGCCTCCTCGAGTTCCGGGACATGTGTGTAAAGTTTTCTTCGATTAAGATTGAGGGTGTGCTTTGAAGAGTTTGAAATCACATAGCTGGGCTCGCCTGTTCTTGGAATACGGTAACCTTTCTCAGCTACTTCCATCTCGTGATGGTCTCCTCTTCGCTACAGATTCTTGGATATTCACTCGTCTCCGGTCGCTGGAGTAGAAATATATTGTCTTATCATCCGGCAAGTATTCCCAAGAACTCTTTAGATTGGGAAGGTGAGTGAACGCGGTATGCTATACTCATTCATTCATAAATCTATGCTGAAAACCTTCACCGGTTCGTATGATCATCTGTACATATTTGATTAACTTCCAATTTTATTCTTTAATGAGTTTGTTAAAAATCGGATTAACATGTTTTAAATTGCGAGAGAAAGAATTGAACTGAATTCTGAAAGCAAGATAATTTCGTGGGAAAGAGTTCCTATTTTCCACATCTAAGACCATCTTGTTTAAAGCTCTCTTTATCGGATTTCGCGCTGGTGATATGTTCAGATACTGCAAATGGATAACATTATCTGCAGTTCAATGGATTTTCTCCTATCTCAGGCCGTCAAACGTTTATGAGACTGGTAGTATCTCTGCGAGTTGCTGGTCCAAACAAGGTTGAAGGTCCCGATTGATAGGTAACAGCTCAAGGTGGCACGGCACCACCAAGTCATCACAGGGAAATGGTTAAATGTCCTTGTTATTATAGAATTATCGAACGGGCCCTAAGTGAAATGCGATGTCGTAGTTGTTTACATGGAGGTGATGTGGGGCAAAGAGCGCGACTCACTCAAGGACCCAAAACTGATAAGAGGATAAATATTAAAATTAAATTCAAAGGAAATTGGCTAAATATTAACTTGATTTACAACTTGGTAAGCACGAGTCTGAGACAAGAATAAAATGAGCAAACGGTCAGCAGGAGAGATTGAGACTGCGGAACAAGCATATCTCAAACGCCAAAAGCTATCAAACTCGACGACATCGCGAAATCTTCCAACAACGATTGAAATCAGTTCTGCAGAACAATTACAACAACTTCTGACCTTTAGTCAGGACTCTGTGAGATCTTCCAACAGTAAGGCTCTTACCTCTTTCCTATGACACGGGCCGTGGCTTACGATTACTATCACAGGCATTCAATCGTTCAAATTATTTCTAGATTCCGTGGTCGCCGCAGAAAATAACACGAATAAAATTACTATCCTCAATAATTTCCTAAATTCCAAGAATATCTCGAATAACGATGGAGAACATGAAGTATTTTTACCCGAATTAATGCAAATTTGGAGCTTTGCATCCCAGTCAAACGATGAAAGACTCTTATCTGCAGTATCTGCCGTCCTTGCGCTCCTTCTCAGGGTCCTCTCGAATAGCCTCGATCTATCTCCGCTTGGGATTAAACTTGGAAAGACATTACTACTCAAAGACCAGCAAGAACTCATCGCACGCGGCCTCTTAGCAAGCAAAAATAAAGTATTTTTGATCTCTCCTACTTTGAGGTTACTCAAGGAACTAGTCATATTTGATGCAGGAAAGCTGGCAAATAATGTCTTCCGAGCTCGAAATCAAACTTTTAAAGGTCTAACTCGTAACCTGAGCCTTAGTAGCGATGGCGAAGAAAGTTTGCGAAAGCCCTCGGTCCGCACCAACGCGGTTCGATTCATACTGCAGTTAATCAAGTACCTACCCATTGATTCTAAAAAAGATCTTCTCAATCAGCGAGATATAATCTCGGCATTGACCCGGGATATTAAGGATGATCCGCCATTTTTGATCCGTGATATCCTTGAAGTTCTGAAGACACACATAGTTACGGATGATAAGCTTCCCCGAGAATCAAAAACCAAGATTTTAACGGCAACTCTCCTGGGCCGCATCGCTGCATTATATCGCTATCATCAGCAAGAAGAAAGTAGTGACATCGGAATAGTCACAATTCAAGATCTCGCGCACGATTTTCTATTATTTACCTGTACCTCACCTAACTTAGGTGCCTTATTGAGTCAAACTGGATTATATCCCAAAGGATTGGATCCGGACGATACGACTATTATTGATTCTTTAAACGATAGGATTATCAATTTAGGCCTTGATGCTATAGAGTGGATAGACAAATATGCCGAAAAGATACCTGTGCGAAACACTATTTTATGTGACCTTGCTAAGACGTTACGTCCTTGGTCTAGCGTTAAACAATCCGAACTAGTTCTCTCGATCCTGAGGGCGGCCCCGGAACTAGTCGCCGAATATTTTATCAGTAAAAAAGACTTCTCTTTCGATCCAAAGCCTACTGCAACATGGATCGGCTATGCAGCTTTCATTTTTAGCGCCGTACAACTGCCCTTGCCAAAATATTTTGGATATAATGAAAAATACGCTAATCTTCCGCCTCCTATACCTATTGTGATAGAACATGTCTTACCTCAACCGATAAGCCAAAAAGTTTTGATTAAATGTCTGAATCAATCATCCAACCCCCTCATCATATTTTTTACTGTTAAGATTTTGTGTTGTGCGCTGAAAAAATTACAAAGCGTCTTACAAATGTACCAAGAAGCATCTAGTGGTCGATTCTCTTCCATATGGATTCAAGCAGCTTCTAAGATAACCGAAAAGTTCACTGAGCGATTTCCTCCAATTAGTCAAATCATCACCGCTTATCGACGAGCAGGTACAACGGACTTGATTCAACGCGAAATATTCACCAAACTTCTTGCTTTGTATTATGAAGTGCTTCCTTGTAGTGCAATGGAAATAAATTCTGGTGCCCCTACAGCTATCAGCAAGGCACTACTAACTATAGAAGGGATGAGCTTAGCATCTCCAGACAGCACACTTCGTGCGTTAGAACTCGAAAATCTGTTCAGTTTTGCAATCGGGTCACCTGGAATGAAATGGTGTAGCAGGGGCAAGGGCCAACCCATGTCGCCCTTCTTTGCGATGTTAAGACTAGAAGCCTTAGCCCCCCCGGAAATTCCGTTGGTTCGACTCAAATCCGTACTGGCCTCACTCGTCGAGGAGAATCAGTTGCTCCAAACGCAGACGGCTATTTCTGCCTTAGATTATTTCATTATCAACTTGAGGAGTATGATGATTGACAACAAACTTGACAATTTCTACGAGTTTATTGATGTGTGTATATCACGTTGTGCTGCGACACCTACGAGATATATTTTCAAGCTTGAAGAAATCCTCTCCAAAAGTAACAGCAGCAGTGGCTCAAAGTCTCCCGTCAGTCTACTTACACTTGCTATGCTGGAACAATGGCCACACCATGTCAAAACTGTTCAAACTCCTGCACTTCATTTAACTGCCACTTTTATCGCTAAACATTTGGCAACTTCAATCAAAATAAAAGAAAATAAAAAAGTAATAAAGACTTTAATCCAACTTTTTATTTCAGATTGTCCTACAGACTCTGAACTTCAAAGAATCATTGGAGGCTCTCTAGAGCTTGTTGATGAAATAATGCTTATTGAGAGCGAATCTAATAGCCTGGATCAGAATCCACTCCCCATTAAGGAGGACCTACTGTTACCCGCGACTGCAGTGAATGAGATGAAGCCACAAATAGAAAATCACAATGCACTAACAAAGTGGATCAATAAAGACCTCGAGGAAGTAATCCTGGACGGATACGCGGCATCTTTGGTTATACTTTTATCATCAAGCCATTTGAGCATTCGAAAAGAAGCCTCAACAAACATCTCCAAACTCGCACAAAAACTCAAAGAGTCCACGTTTGAAGAGAAGGAACAAATCTGGTTGCTCTTGACCGAGCTCAATGAAACGGCCAAACCGATCATCGATCGCGAGCCGCTACCCACGGTTTTATCGGTTTTTGGCTCCCATGCCATCGCGGTTCTGAGCGATCCATCTCATTGTCTCTTTCCCAAGATCAACAAGTTCCTGCTCCAAGGTCCCGTCTGGCAAGTGAATAAAATTCCTCTTTTTCACAGCATTATAGACCAGGCTCCAAGTCTGGATGGAGCAATTCTCGCGGAACGAATGTGGCTGCTTAATTACTTGTATCATGGACTTCAATCTCCAGCAGATCTGACACTCTACCGTCGTAGGTCAGTGTTTGAGAAACTTCTCTCGACATATAATGCAAACTTGAGCCCTAAGTGTCGAGAAAAAATCTTGAAAATCTTGGAGAGAGCATGTACGATTGACGGCGGCAGTACGACTCTGATCACACGATTTGGAGCCGTCACCTGGCTTGAAGTACAAGAGGCGTTGATGTCAGGGACAGAGTTCACGACCTTACCACGCGATATTCTTCGAGCTTGCGACGCAGAGCGGATAAAAACCTGGAGTAGAGACACGATTAAGGTTAAATAGCTATACATAGGTATTTTCGCAACGGGCGTGATAAAAATATCGCACGGATTCTACTCCGTCCCGGTATTGGTGGCAATGACTAAACTTCTCAGATGAGCTCAAGAACCCGATCGAAAAGTAGCCTTGATTGAAGATGTTCATATCTCGCATGTTATCTCAAGTTAGCAAGCAAGCAATTAACGAAGAGAATTGTATGAAATGAGAGATCTGATAGAATAGACAACCTAGTATTTACATCCATCGAGGACCGACCTTTTTCTTCTTCCTCTTATGCCGCACCACTCTGTCTACTAGCCGTAGGCCCTTGGCTAAATCACCCGACGCTTAAATGAGTCACGGTGAATCTCCTGTCATAACTGGGATTCTCCTCGCACTCGGTACACCGCCCATAGTGAACATCGAGAGAGGAGATCCGCACGGCGGATGCCAGAAAGGTGCGATCCGCAGCAGATTCGTTTGCGAGCACGCAGGATGTCGATGCCGTGGATTGACTCGAAGCACGTCCCACCTCTAGGCGATGGAAGGTAGTCGGCCTAAGCCAACGTCTGTCGGGCTAAAAGGGCGTCCGTCGCCAAGGGATCCGACAACGCCGGGAACCGTCGTTGTCACTGCGACGCCATGCGAGACCGGGCTTCATCGGAAGAAACCCGATTGCGGGCCGTGGACGATGCACGGTACGTAGGATGACAGAAGGTGCGACGATTCTCGCGCGCCGTGCGTGATCCTAGCTGCTGGCGGGCCCCGAACAGCCCGGCATATGTTGTAACACGACGCGTCGCCTGATCGTGCCGGGCGGCGGTCTCATCGTTTGTAATACGAGGGCTGGGCTGTTTGCCATTATCGAATAGGTCCCAGTTTGAGTTGGTGAAGCTCGACTCAGTGTTCTCTCGCGGGTTCTGGTGCGATTGCGATATAGAGAAGCCGCAGCTAGTACGACTGAGGGGGTCAAGCTAGAGCGGGAGCGCGAGGTGACGGAATCGGAGACAAGAATGCTCGGAATTTTGCTGCGCCTATACTGTTGAAGAGGTCGCCGTCGATGGGAAGAAATATTCGTGGATCTTGATGCAGGAGTTGACTCGACTCGCTAGATTCCTATGCTAATATCATATCGCTCCTGTATTCCAAGGGGATGAGTTTGTCTATCTTTCATGAATTACAATATTGGCACCGGACCGAGCATGAGGCAAACTAGTAGCCTACTCCTACGTCGCATTCAATATTAACTCTCTATTGTATGCAGGCCATATGCTGAGCCGAGCAGAGGTAACATGGGGCCAGTGTCGGCATGCTTTTTACTCTGAAGTATATCTTCATAGCAGTGGCCCTCGTAAAGTCTTGATTCTCCAACTTCCAACACTCTGGGTTGGATGAGAAAAAGGTGGGACTTGTACTTCAGGCAGGAAAAGTATTTATCAGGTTATACATTCCCTTGTCTTTCTTTCGTTAGCTTTGAAATCTACATGTTTAGGGAAGACACTCACAATTCATTCGAGTTTACCTTTGCCTTGGCATGTCTTTGGAAGACTTGTTCAGTTCAACTTGGTCATTCCTGTTATCAAAGTGCGAGTGACTTGAAAAATTTGTCGTACAGTGAAAGCATCAGTTTGATATATATTAATTTACTTTGTAAGCTCTGTAAACCAATGTGTAGACTTAGATTCCCATGAGGTAAATGATATAACTAGGTATCGAGCTGACAGTAATTTTACCATAGAGCGTCAGTTATTTTAAGTTGGTTGGAATCACGACTGGATCTCATAGTAGTTTCTCCCAAGGTATTAGTTGTTTATCCAGAAATGTTTGCTCTGGACTAGCAATTATTCAAAAAATATTGATGTCGATAAGTATTAATTATCGGCTTGTTATCCAACACAATAGGTCGTTAATCTAGCAGAGATAATTCTACTCGTCAGACATATCATTAGACATGGGAGTATCAGACTGCAATCCCATTTCTTCTCTGACTCGTCTGACGACGCCGTGGAGCGCTACACAAGCAGGACTTGTTGGACACGCATCGAAGAAGCTCTCGCCAAAATCGCAAGACATTCCAATGCGTGGATCGAGAGGAACGGCGCCAAGGAATGGTATATTCATCTCCTTGGACAAGCCTCGTGCGCCACCGGTCGTAGCTCGAAAGATCTCGCTTTGATGTGTGCACTTAGGGCATACAAAGCCTGACATGTTCTCGATAATTCCAAGAATTTTAATACCCGCCTTGCGACAAAAATCTATTTCTTTCCTCACATCCAGAAGAGAAGTTTCTTGTGGTGTCGTCACCACGACTGCTCCGTCAATTCCACTCTCTTTTACGAGAGAATTGACACTCAAGTGTTCGTCGCTCGTTCCCGGCGGCGTGTCGACCAATAAGAAATCCATATCTCCCCACTCCACGTCCTTGAGAAATTGCTTAATCAATCCATTTTTCTTCGGCCCTCTCCAGATGACGGCATCATCGCGATTGGGTAACATGAACTGTATACTCATAACTCCAAGATTATCAAGCACCCAAACCGGACTCCATCCAGCGCCACTGATGTGAATCGTTTCCTCTTCGACCCCCATCATTTTCGGTATACTCGGGCCGCAAATATCGGTATCCATCACCCCTACTGTAATATCGGGATTTGTGGCAAACGCATGAGCGAGTAGCGTCGTGAAGGTACTCTTGCCCACGCCTCCTTTTCCCGACAAGATGAGCACCTTATGTTTAATGCCGGAGAGGCGACTTGTGATCATGGGGATATCCGGATCAGGCCCTTTAGGCGCAGCGGCACAAATGGTCTGGTTGGGACAACCAGCACATGAATCCGCTTTACCTGCGGCCTGGGACTCAGGACCAGGACAGTGTTCGGGTTCGGGGGCGACGAGCTTAGGTGCCATTTGCAGGGGGTTTGTGAGAACATCCCGAAAATCATTGGCTTCTTCGGGCGAGGAAACCATGAATGCGATTTATGTCGTTGATGTCGAATGAACATTCTTTGGCTCCTCTACCGAACCTAAAAGAAGTCATTAATCATGTGACGCTCAAATCAAACAAAATCCCTCGTCTAGGCGCAGACTTGGTCCACTTAGTAAACGCCATTTTGTGCTGCCCTCGCGAGTTAGAGAAACTTGCTGGTCATCTCTCCGTCTCATGATTAGTCCAGAAACATATCTTCATGCTTTCGTGACGTTCTTAGACACGATGGACTCTCAACTCAAGAAACTTGATGTTGTACATGTATTTATTGTTACTGTGGGGCATGCGAATTACGTAATTTAGACTCTTCAAGGTCCTCACAATCCACAACGGGGAACACGAACGACATTTCGTCTCGTACAATCTCATCAGCTTGAACTTCCTATCCATGGTCTTGCACGAAATCAAGTGGTATGTTGATAAGGACCTGGCTCTTCTGACATATTAACTTATAGGGTATCAGCACGGATGACTTTGATTCGGCACTCAAAGATCATGAAATGGTCATTTTTGTCGCGTTTGCCAAATGGTGCGGATCATCCATCATCATGTTGCCGCTCATAGAGACGTATGCTTCTCTTCCCGGATCTCATGGCTGCGCAGCTAATAAGAGACGTTAATTGAGGTTTTCCGAAGAGTATCAAGATATCTACTTTAACAAGGTCGATATTGACGTCGTCCCGGCTTTGGCTCGGAGACTAGACACCCACACCTTGCCCACCATGATCATCTACAAGAAAGGTGAAAATACCAAACAGATTATGGGCGCACAGCCTCAAGTTTTGTTGACAGCCATTCGAGAAGCACTCGGGAAACCAACGCACTCTGCTTAAAAATCGTTGTTCTCAATCTTGCCGCCACCGAGAAGCGTTGCTGCTGGTTATGCTGGGCAAATTGCCTGTTACCATCACCGTGTTCGAAATTTCTGCTGGGTATCTACAAATTATTCAGATGATGACGCACCTTTTTTCTCTTCTCCATCAATCTTCATGATAACATGTAGTTCCTCTACCGCACGAGTGAGTGTCGTTTCGGTAACAAAGAGATAATGTATAGGAGCCACCTATAGAATTAACGGTATGTACTGTACTTAATTGTAATGACGAGTTTACCTGATTAAATGCTTCACATTTATCATCGAGCAAAAATATCCATGTCCAATTTTTTTTTCCTCATCAGAATATATAATCCTCCTAGGGATAAGTTCACGGGTGGGAAAATTGAGAGAGAGAAAATCTGTCGGACAGAAGGAGTAGCTATGGCAAAACTTAAAAAGATACGAAGTAATTACACAGCTGAGTCCAGTTTGTTCGAGGAGGAATGAAACTACTCCGTTAACTATGCTTTGGACGCACCACAAAACATGCTTCTCCCCGAAAAACCTAATCTCTCCATATGAGATCTTCAAGTATTCGATGTCATGAAGCTTTTACCTGTTTTACCCAACAAGAAACCCCTCAATTACTCGCGTGAAATTGTCGCGTGGTGTGCAGGACTAGGGTGTTCATCCAACACTCACATCTGGTTCCACCGCCAAAGTAGAAACTTCATAACGTTCTTTTTTAATCATTCTTGTGTACGCAGCCTATAGGCTATGACACGAATGACCCTGGTGCGGTACATGGAGCGATGTTTCAACATGACATAGGGGGCACTCACACCGAACATCTTTTGAAGACATAACTCGAAGTCAGGCGCCTTACAGCCCTTTCTACGCTCAACCGTATATGGCTGCCGTAGGAACGCATTTCAGCCACCCGCGGCTGTCCTGTGTGCCTTCAACATCGTCACATACATGACCAGGCGAGAAATGTGGTGTGAGGGTCTTGCTGGATTCGAACCAGCTTTCTCCTGTCTCAAGTGGGGCATGTGCCTCGGCTACCCAGACTCTACTTGGGAGAATGGCCTGGAAGGTGTACCACACCACCATCCGACCCTTCATGACATTAAACTGCTCTAAACCCATCAATTTTTTCCCAATCGCTCCCAAGTTTTGTCGGGATATTTATTCAATCAAGATGACTCATTACACAAAAAAATTAACATTTAAATACACTCCAGGCGATCAAGAAAGGCATTAGTCTTAAAAAAGCTGTTCCAAAAAGAGGCATACGACGAGCAACGCTTCAAAGTCGTACTGAGGGTCATTAGGCTATTAATCTGGCTTTTTCGATTTCAGAGGCTCTCTTCAATTCAGGGAACTCATTTGATTGAATAGATTTGACTCCAGGCAAACATACATACCCCCAACCGACTGACAATTCAAGGATATGACTAAGCGGTTTAGGGCGATTTCCAGCCAAATTAAAACACCTGGATTCGGTCTTATATTGAGAGAAATCAGTCAATTAGCGTCAAGAGAAGCTGGGAATTTAATTTTCAGTGTCTCAATAAGACTTCAAGTTTTATAATTAAGCAATGGTTTGAACAACTCGCCATACCCGACATCATGGCTATTAATCCTTGTAATCGTTGTTACATAGATAAGACAACCATTTTAGGAGTTACGGGATCAAACCGTCAGGTCTGTGGGTCATTTGATTGTAATTTTATTCGAGAGAAACAGCCTGGATTGCGTGGTTGAGCGCCCATTATCGAGTGTGTCTCATTGCCATATCCCCACATGCAATATTTCAAGGTAAATATGTTCAAAGGCGGCCATTTCCGGAAGATCTAATACAAAATGAAATCTACAAGTTTAGAGCTGTAGAAAACGGCAAGACTTGGGACTCTAAAGCCGTTGAGTGGTTGAAGAGGGCCTTTATTTCCTCTACCGTATCAGATGACTTTCGGGAGAGGAGATTACTCATCCAGGATGGTCATGGAAGTCATTAAACAACATGATCTATATCATCAGTAGGTGGAAATGCATGAGTATGTGGCCTGTAGTATGAAAAGGCCAGTCAGTAGGCTCCTCCCGCCTAACAACTCGCTAATTCCTGTCGATGAGACTGGAAAGACTTTCAAATAACTCTCTTATGTCAAATATAATGGTAGATTAATATTTACGGCGCGAAAGTGCTTTTTCAAGTCCAAATGTTAAGTGATGGTCTCCGTAGTCAAATAAGATCATCAAGCATGGGTACTGACGGTCAGAATTCTCAGCGCCTGCTCTTTCGCAAGATTCGAAAAGTCATTCATGGATAGGATGACCATTTAGCTATAGCCCGACAAAAAATTGAGACAATGGAGGCACAGGTTGAGGCTGGAAGGACCAGGAAACGTAGGATAGTCTAAATGAACCCTATTTCGAAGTCTGCGACTATTACGACCATCCAAAAGGCTTAAATAGTGGCCGGTGAATATCAAAATAATATCTATGAATCAAGAAGATCTTCAAATCCTGAATATGTTAAATTTAGTTTTGCTGTAGCAATATTTTTTTTTAAATCAGTCTTGTGTATGCAGCCTGAAGCTATGACACTAATGATTACAGAAGGTGTGTTTTTCATAGAATGACTCATTTTGACGTTCTGGAACACTCATACTCAGATTTCATTTGCAGATACTACTACGAGGATAACGTCTTGCGACATGTAACCTCTCCCGTGAATTCCCACCACAGGGAAAAGCGGGAAAGACCTGTGGTTATCTGAATATGCTTTCATCGAGCTATGAAAAAAAACCACCGCGAGTAAGTGTGGTTAACGGTTCTTACTGTAGTCGAACCAGCTTTCTCCTGTCTCGAGTAGGGCATGTGTCCAAGCCGCCCAGATTCTACTTGGGAGAACGGTCAGGACGGTGTACCACCGCACCATCTGACCTGGGTTTGAGCTCGAGTCGGTCAGAAACTCTCCAGTAGAGAAGATCGATAATCAGTTACCAAATTCGGCATGGTACCATATATATGAAGTTTGCGGCTCGCTAGCTTAGCGTAAGTATGCACGTATCGCTAGTATGCAATTCACGGTACCATTCCACGAATTTCATTTGCCAGCTGAGGGAGCGATAGCAGTCTGGAGCAGGGGGTGTGTTGGATAAATTAGATCTTTGCCGGTATGTCGAGCGTTGGCAACACTTCGTTGAAAGTTGTCCTGGAACACACACAATGCCTCCCTAACATAGTATCTTTCCTCTAACGTATTTCCGTACCCGTCGTTTCATCTCTCATAATTCATCTTTCAAAACTCTTGCCATTACTAGGTGACACAATCCATCTCCCTTCTCATCCTTGTGCCCCGCGACTTTTTTCTCTATCGGATATCCCTAGCACTGTAAGCTTATCGAGGGGCTTCAGCAAGAAAAAAAAAATTGCCATTCGCGATGGTGGTCATTAGTCGAAGCAGAATCGATTCAGGTAGAGAGATTTAGTTTTGGTTCGAGTACATTCATGCCGGAGAGATTAATCAGCAGGCTGTGATTCGATAGGAAACGCTATGAAAGCCTCTATTATTAAGGCTACGATTATCCTTGGCTATCCGAGATAGCCGAGCACATCGGGCGTTTATAGTCGGCACCGCGTGAAAGTGTAAAGCTGAGATAGTGTCGAAAGCGTAGGCGGAGATTTCTGTTGATCAAGGTCTTCCTTCGGGGGTCGATAACTCAACATCTGTACGTAGTGTCCCCCACGAACCTCCAGCTCTCCTCTCAGAATTTGCAGAGCTAAGCTTGAGTCACATACCTATATCTACTTCGAGCTGAGTTTCTCCCTCACACGAAGATTCGCAATTCGTTAACTTTCCACGACGAAAGATGATGACTAGATCAGAGGAAAAAAGAAGGATAATATGGTACAACAAGTTGCTACAACGATGGTTAGAGAGACCCTCGTCACATTCAACATATGCCATTCCGCCGTCGGTTGAATATAAAGTCCGCACATAGCAAAATCTGAGATCCGTCGCCCTTTCGACCAATGTTTTCGATTCATCAAAAATCGTCACCTTAATTCTGACTTTCGATTCTGCTAGCCAGGAGGGCTTTCAATTTACATGAGTTACTCGACATCCCCAAGTCCATAACGAAAATTGGAGGTTAGGCTAGGCTACTCTGCGGGGTTCACGCTCGACCAAGACTTTTCTGACATCCTATCACGACCTTCGGTTTGTCCTGAGGCACGAATCATGGAAGGAGTTAGGGGGAGGCTAGGAAGGGAGAGCGAGGCTCTCTTAGGTATACATAGATCTACTGCGCCCTGCTGGACGGCCTCTCTGAACGGTTCAGAAGGGTAGCTATGTCTTCGGATTTAGTCCTAATGTTGGTAGTAGGGGAACCTCGCAACCAGTGGTTTTTGGTAATATTAAAGAATTCCGACGATTTTCTATTCTGTGCAAGTAATTCTTTATATACATGACACTCGATGGCGATTCTTATGATCATTCACATGTAAGCTCCATCTAGACCTCTTAAAATCTTACTCTAAGACTTAGCAAAAATAACCATTTACCTCTTTGGTACTTGCCACTTTGCTAGAGCCTTCACAAGATTAGTCCTTCTCGTGTCGTGTATACGGATACGAGTTATTATGATGTCGCAATAGGTAAAATTTTCCCGACAGCTACACACCCGCAAATGGCTTTCGTTTGGTTAGCTGGAGGGGAGAGATAATGATGGGTTAAAGGCTCCCCTAAGTGTGTACTCGAATGAAGGTCTGTGGGGGTACAACTGTTTGACAGAGGCCGCGGAGGAGGCATAGGAAAGGACATACTACCTGAGCAATAGGTGTCCTTGGCCTGTAGGCAGAGAGGACCTGCATTTCTGTTAATAGTCTTAGTCTCAAATGGACAGTAACTCTAAAGAAAAGAAAGTCTTCCTTCACACGTGGCGCACGTTCCTGCGTGTTGGCACACTAATTTAGCATAAACAGAATACGAGGGGATGGAATAAATAGTCGACTCGGCAAAAGAAATACCAGAATGTATCAAAATTCAAGTCATCTAGTTCTGTGTAACACACAGGCAATTGAAGTGACTATTATGTTAAGCTTCTTCAGATCTCATTAATAATTACTTGTGGTATCATAGGCAGGCAGGGCCTGGTTGCAAATCCCAACTCTTGATTCAAGAAGACCTTAGACATCAGAAAAAGGGCAGTCAAAACTTGGGGTTTCGTCGAGGTGGAAATATGGACGCTTATACTGTAGTCACTGCAAAAGTATGATGTTCGTGGATTCTTCTAAGATGAGAATGAAATTGAACAAGATCAAGAACTAGAGTGAATAGTTTTACCATTGAGCATGAATCAATCAAGAGCAAGATGAATGGTCAATTATCTCGTGTTCTTTTAATCTTCGAAAAAACGACTCAGAAAAAAGGCTGCGTATGATGACAAAGAGGACATGAGACGACGGAAAATTCCAGACTGCATAGAAAACTCTCGCTAAATTAGACTGGCAAATGTAGGCCAATTAGTAGATCTTGCCTTGTGTTGAACTTAGATCGACCAGTAACAATCAATTTCTGTGAGACGCAGCCTCATCCTCGAAATTTCGTAATTATCAACGGGTCTCACTAATGCTATTTACAACAACAACAGTACGCCGCGTATGGGGGCTCAAATATAATAGAGACTACATATTACTTGGTTCTTAGAGTTTTTTTTCTAATCAAATGTGCTGGCATAAAATATTTCCTTTTTCACTCACCTCCAACTGTTCACACGCATGTCAATGGCTTCACAAACGCCCACGAACGGGCATAATCTCAAGTCAAGAGTCAACAATATGGAAGGGTCAACGGGATCATTTGGGCCACTTCCTCTCCGGATACCCAGGATTCTATCCGTGGAAGAGGCCATTCCATACTCGCCTTTCACATCGATAATTCCGTTCGACCCTGGTACAATACCTCCTTTTGTTACCGATACAATAGCTAAGTTTGCTAGATTTGATACCTCTACCTACAATTGGACTTGGTTCTTCTGTGTCAATATTTTGTGGCTCAAATGAGCGGGAAAAAACTAGATACGGTCTTGAATGTTTGAATCAAGAGACAGCAAATTTAGGACATCTTACTGAAAACATACAACGAAATTTAAATCATCTCAAAGAGCTTCTTCATCCATCCGGTCTAACTAGATAGTAAAATTCACATATATTTATCTACTGTGAAGACTAACTTGGAGTAGCAAATTCAAAACTAGACCAAAGCTGACATCAAAGTCAGAAGAAGCAGCCGAACCTCAAGTTTCTCTGACAGTTTTTCCTCAGATGCTTTTTGATAATATATCTGCGGATTATAAGAATTTTTTGCTCGAAAATCATGTCGAGACACAATGTTCTTTTGGACCTGTATCCGAATCAGCATTGGAACCCGACCTTCATCGATTGCCCCCAAACAACCAATGTGAATTTCAACAGGATTCATCACGTAATGTTCCTAGTGAGGTTCAAGTTCTTCAAGTAGTCGTTCCCAACAGCTTATCCACGAAATTCCAGGAGGGCTTTGATGATATTCACTTGAAGTCTAAATCACTAGAAAAAAATAAACATTTGGAGTCAAATTTGCCGTTAAGTAAAAAGTCAAAGTCGCAATTAAGTAGCTCGGATGCTCACCACGTCCATCATATCAAGGCTCCATTGAATTCCCCCTCCAAAAATAATTTTAAGTCATGTTACCCTGAAAATATCAAAATACTTGCCCACAAAGCTACGAAAAGTCATCCTCAAACAGGATCAATTGCGAATTCTAGGGTTTCAGTTTTAGAGAATACCGGAACACTGGATTCACACAACTCTAAGATAGACTTGGGAACAGAAAACACGTCTCTGCATCCATCTATAGAAAAACAATCTCCCCAAGCTGATCCATACGATGATAGCTTAGTTAGGGGCACCGATCAGCGTGAAAAAGCTGATATGGTTCTTCGAAATCTTCAAGATTACCTCCAAGACATTTTCGAAGAAGAGGGCCAGGTTGACCCATCTGTATCGAGTCAATTTTTTATATCCACTGTCGATGGGGGAATGGGTCTTAGCATTAATACGCAAATAAAGCTTGATTCTCTTCTCCAAAGAGCTATACAATCAGGTCGGTTTTCAAATGTAGAAGTCGATGACTTGATAAGAATACAAAGGCTGTGTGAAGGCCCGATCAAGGATGCTGAATCTCTGAATATAAGTTTTAATGAAAATATGTTCGATAGAGACGTAGAGGCTTGGCTGATTTTGCTACGCAAAGTAGAAATTGGGATCAGATCTGCTCGTACGGCGCTACGCCTCATGGCAGGAGGTAGAAAAGAGATGCAAATCTATTCTGAGGATATCATTCAGTCCACAATTAAGGCTCTGCAGAATGTCGTTGATGCATGTATTATTCCCATTGTGGAAATACGAAGTACTGGAAATTCGAAGATCTTTAAGACACTAACTGCTGAGAAAAAATTTTTGTTTGGTTTATTCAAGCAATGCCAGAGACTTTTATCTCTGATAGCAAACTTAGTCACTGAGATCGATCTGTCAGACAGTGTCGTGAATGCGCTTGAATGTCTAGTCTCCAAACTATTTTTTGTCGAGAACGCATCATCAGAAAAAGAATCTGTCTTGGGAATTTCAAAATTCGACCTATTACGTACCGCAGCAATGGATGTTTTATCAGGAATCTTTGCAACGAAACCAGCACAACGCCGTGGCATTTTGGCCGAATTCCTAATTTCTCTTGAAAAACTTCCCGTATCAAAGCAGAGCGCTCGCCAATTTAAGCTCGCTGAAGGAGGAAATATTCAACATGCTTCCGCGCTTGTTATGCGATTAATACAAATAAGCGCCACTAAACCTGATGATAAAAAAGAGAAACGGCGTTCAAGAGTTTTAAGAGATATTCTAAATGGCGAGGCAGTTCAAACTGGACAGAAAAACTTTTTAGGGGCAAAGGTTGAAATATCATCAGGAGAAAAAAAGGAGGAAACCCCAGGCACTGCCATCGATGAGCTCAGAACTATCATTAACCCACTCATAAAATCCGCAAAATCAGATGCAATTTATGTCGTAGAATTTATAGTAGCTCGGGCTACCTTATCTACTAAAGGCACGGAATCACCATTCCGTCATCTTCTCGATCTATTTGTCCAAGATTTTATAACTTGTCTCGGCTCACTAGACTGGCCAGCATCTGAGCTTCTTCTTAGGTTGTTACTGTTCAAAATGATAGAAATTTCTAAGTCAACCAAGGCTTCATTCTTGTCCAGGAATGTAGCCCTAGACATATTGAGTCAAATAGGCCCCAAAGTCTCAGAGCTTCATTTTCATGCGCAAAAAATGATGAGATCAGTTGAATATAGTCAGAACGAACAAGGAATTAATTTAGGAAAGATTGTGGAATTATTTTTCGAAACGAAGGTATCAGACAATGGAAGAAAAGAATTTGAGTCGGAATTTCTATCCTGGTCTTCTGGGCCTTTTCGTACTTGCCTGAATTCTCTTGAAGATCGATGTTCTGAAGAGTCGTCCCTCAATTCAGCCATAGCTTATATCAAAGTTGATTGGGCAACGAAAGTTTTAGAAAGCTTTGATCGTTTTGAAAACGAGGACGATCATAAAGTTGTAAAGAAATATCAGCGGCTGGCTCGAGCACTTAAGAAGATGATTGGGGACGAAAAATGGCTTAGCAGGGAAAAAAGCTTTGATAATAAGCTTGCTTCGGCCGAGATTCGCTTAGCTCACATACTCATCTTGTTATGCTCACCACTTTGCCAATATCTTGACCACATTCTCAGCATTTTCCTCACATCAATGAACAGTGGCCAAGCCATGGTACAAGCAAAAAGCCTGAAATGCTTGACTCAGTTACTCGATACTGATCCGGGTACGATTGACAGGCATCCATGGGTTAAAGATCAAATAGTTGCTCGGTTAGAAGATGTCTCAAGCTCGGTTAGAGAAAATGCTTTGGGCTTAATTTCAAAGCTGATCTCTCTTCGTCCTTCACTGGAGCCCGATATGGTTCCCGAAGTACTGAAGCGTCTGAGCGACGCAAATGTTAGCGTTCGAAGACGTGCCATCAAGTTGGCCAAAGAAATTTATACCCGGAATTTTACCCATACGATTCGTATCGTTATTTCAAAAACAATCTTATGGAAAACGGGAGATGATGAAGAAATAATTCAGGAACTCGCTCGCCAGACTATGGAAGAGATATGGTTCTCACCTTTTCATCAATCCGCAGCTAACAAAGAAACATCGCCTCAATTTAAGCTGAATAGAGCAGATCTTGTATCACTAATGGTCGAGACGATTGAAACTTCTGATAAAACGATAGATAAATTATTGGCGGAAAAACTAGACAAAGTCTTGACTTACATCCTTTCTCCATTATCTAAGTTCCACGAAGCTAACTCGATGGTTTGCAAAGCGCTTCTAGAATGCATGTTCGAAACTGTAATTGATAATTCATCCGCAACGTCTAACAATGCAAATTCGCGTATTGGATGTTTTCATATTTTACAGGTTTTCGCAGCATCGAAGCCGAAACTATTTACAATTGAGCATATCCAGATTTTGCACCCGTATGTTGCTAACCTCTCAAATACTGATAACGCTGCTATCTTTAACAGTGTAGTAAATATTTTCAAGCACACACTTTCACACCTTCCTGGTATCCAGGAGGCTCTACTTATTTTAATAAGAAACGACCTTTTAAAAAGCTTAGCGCGGCTACGTGTCACACAACTAGATGACGTCATTTCTTGTATGTCCATGATAAGCAAGGCTCTTAAGAATTTTGACAACCTATCTAGAGTACTTCTGTCAGCTCTAGAAACCATTAACAAACTTAAGCGTTGCGAACTAAAAGACGATGTACTAAAGAAACTTTATAAGCTACTTCCGATTGTAGGACTTCTTGGTAAACATTGCGACTTTGAGCCTCGCCGCGCAGAACTCTCTGAAAAATTTCCTGAACTTCAGCATGACACTGTACCAAAACTTATCACGGATATCGTTGCTCCCCTTACTTCTCCATCTAGCGTTTTAGACTTGAGAAAAGTAGCCTTGCAGGCTATTGGATATGTGTGTTACACATGGCCTAAGAATTTTTCATATTCCAATGTGTTTACTGCATTCGAACAGGCTTTCGATGAAAAGCTACCAGAACTTGAAATCGTAGCAATGGATGCTTTCAAAGTGTTTCTGGTTGCAGAAGAAAAAAGATCCGAAGGAGATAATGAAGACACAATTCGAACAGTTTCAGATTCAAAATCTAAACTAGATGTTATGGGTGGTAGTCAAGGTGATGGGATTGCGCTTGGAATTGCTCAAAGGTTCCTACCAAAAATAATTTCCGTTGCTCTATCATCAAGAGATGAGAGACAAGTATTTCTCGCCGCGCAAATAATTGCCAGTGTCGCTAGACAGGGCTTAGTGCATCCAAAACTTCCAGGTGTGGCTCTAATCACACTTGGGACTGCCAAATCTCCGAATATAGCGAAGACGGCGTTTGAAGAACATTCTATTCTTCATGCCAAGCATGAAACCTTATTTGAAAGAGATTACATGACAGCAGTTCAGAGTTCTTATGATTATCAGCGAGACGTGGTTGACGATACTCGAGGCGCCTGGGTAGAATCAGCAACCGAAAATTCGGCGACCAGCTACATTTCGAAACTTTCTCGAATGATTCAAGTACTCAATGACTTCAGCAAAGCCTCAACACGTAAAAAGTTCTACGAGAATCTGTGTGCGCAGCTTGATAGAAATAAACCCCGGAAAGACATAACCGAAAAACAACTGGTTGCCCGGGAAGAGAAAGATCACATTAAGTTTTCACAATTCGTGATTGAGAATATTGCATTTTTTGAATATAAATCTGTTGACGAACTGCTCTCCATAATTCGTACGATGGAGCGACTTGTATCTTCAGTTGGAGCAAACATTGCACACACGATCGAGCAGAAAATATTGCGGAATAGACCAGAAATAATGCCACCATCTAACAAACCCAATAATCAAGATGAAAATTCAGCGGAGAAAGTTGATATCGCAAGCTTAAAAAAACTAGCTTCGACTTCAATGACTCTTCTTTTACTCTGGGAGGCTCGAAACTATCTACGCCATCAGTACAGTATAGCTGCAAATAAGCGTGAAGGGAAAGTTAAAAGTTCGAAAGATCTGTTGGTAAAACCAAGCAAAACTCCAGGGGTGACAGGTGATAAATTCTGGCGAGAGTCTAGCTTGATCATGGAAGCACTCGACTCTACAGAAACAATGATGTATCAATGTCAAAAGTTTGTCAATCTTCTAAACTTTGATGACGACTTCAAGGCAGCAGCTGAAGGAGAAGAAGATGCAAATCTTAGGATGACACCTGATGCAGATGACGGCGCTAGTATTCCGGGTACTCCTCGTATACCTGGCAGTGGACGAAGTCGGAAGAGAAAATCCGTCGCCGCTCCCGCTACACCCAGTCGTAAAAAACGCTGTCGAACCAAGACTTCAAGTAAAAGAGTATGCATCAACCTGGACATGAGTGATAATGAGTGAAAGAAAAAATTATCGTAGGTCAAACCACTGAGTTGGAGAAGGATCTAACAAACTGTTAGTAATTTGCCATATGCTCGGAATGATCTAATGTATTATTATCTGCTTTTTTTTTACGTCAACTTTAAGGTGGCTGGCTAGCTTAGTTAAAAGGTACGAAAGGAGTTTACGGTTAATGACCTGTTTAAAATAACTTCCTGGAAGAATGAAATAGTCTCAGAAAGCGCTTCAAAGACTACCCACGAATGGACTCTAGAAATCCGGCGTTACCTCTACCTTGAATTAGTGCATGTTGTTCTTATCTATCGTCAAGTCATGGGATCGGATGTAACGTGGGAGAGAGGAGCAAAGGTTACTTTAGATGGTAGAAATTGTAGCATGTGAGAACTAAAGAATTGTACACATAGAAAATTTCCATCGCAACAGACGACCTCCGAAGTCTCTAAAACTCTTCATTCCGCGACCTATCTTCCATCTCGAATGCCCAGCCATCCGATGGTATCCGTTGCCGAGATTACGAGAATTCCAGACTTTCAGATGCGCCCGTTCGGCGCCCGTTCGCGAGATCAGACGATTACAGGGACGGGGATGGTGATGCCTGGGAGCGGTGCCGCGGGCCCCAGGTGTCTATGACGGGAACATATGTCTCACGCGGCAGCGACGTCGACGGAGGTCGGGACTCGTGCGCCACAATCGGTCCGAGCCGTATGCCGACGACCCGTGCAGACCGGCGCCGACACATGGATGGGGGTGTCCGGCCGGGCACGTGAATCGCTGGCTGGTCCGGCGTCCGGCGTCGATCCGACGTGAACACCCTGAACACACATTCCCGTCACGCGGCACTCACAGAGCAACATCACACGGGCAAATCATGTACGGAGATTAGGGCAGCGCAATTCGGGAACTGTGGACATGGCATCTAAGCTACTCGAACAGAAGAAGCAGTATACGGGTACATGTAGTCAGGTGAAAGGTCATAAGAGTGGAGTGTTCTAGAAATTCGATTCTCACTCTTTCTCCATATCTAAGACTCTCAGTCAATCACTGTTCATCCTTTAAAGATTTCGACCTAGCCGATTTTCGGACCAAATGATATATAATTGTTATTTGTTCTTCATTGGCCAGAAGAGAAAGAGGCTGATACCTAAGCCAAGTTCGCCTCTACTTGAAGAGGTTGCGACTTAGGTTTAATCTTTGGTTCTAACTCAGCTTTCAAGGGTTGTTGCTCTTTCTCATCATCTGCTGATTCAAGCATCGCCTCGAGCACTGCCCTTTCTTTTGATTTCTTCTTGCTCTTCTTTCTCCGTTCCGGATTGTATGTGACAGTAGCAAGACATTCATCAATCTTCGCTTCCAAGAGACTCTTGACGTGAAAAGCTAGGGCTTGGCTGATGAATACACCGGCAAAACGATAACTTAGCCAAAGATATAACGTTAATGCCTTGTGAAGAGCTTCAGCTTCTCTGAGGTAGCCTTTACTTTGGAGCGGGTGGTCATTAATATCAATATCGAGTAGCTCAAGCTTGAATGTTTTCATGTTTAAGAGCTCCCCACCACTTTGACTCGCCACACATGAAGCAAGTTCTTTAATGATTTCTCCAGTAGCAGGATCATTCGTAGACGTTGGTGCTGCAGTGAAGGTTAAGCGGTCTCGACTCGATAGATTATAGGACTGTATCAGATCAGCAATGATGATCTCATCTCGTAGCATACAGATAGAGAAAGGAGATCGAATGCTCGAAATCTCAAATAGCCGAAGGAGGATGTAGCTGAATGGAGTACTAGGAGGAAAGTAACTAGCAAAACGTAATATTATATCCGCATTAGGAGCTATTCCAGCACTCTTAATAAATGGAGCATTAATTATCATGGATTTTCTGACAGTCTCGAAGTCTGATGGTGATAAGGTCGTCACCAAACCCAATGTGGGCTCTTTTTTTTCTCCAACTGGAACAAGATCTAGCCCGGAGACAGGTTCCGGTGCTGTAGTCGTATCTTCCTTAATTTTAACATCATCATTTGCAGTTTTGTACCTTCCAGCTCTTCCAGCTATTTGTTTAATCTCGGAAGTCTCCATTACACGACGCTCAGTTCCATCAAACTTCAGAGTTGACTCGAAAATAATGCGGCGAATGCTAAGATTGAGACCCATTCCAACAGCATCACTGGCGACAAGATAATCATAGTCATTGTTGGGATTATTAAAGAGTGCTGCTTGCTGAGCACGTGTCTCTGGAGGGAGTGATCCGTATACTACAGCACAGCGCTTGCCGGTTTTTTTTTCAATTTCTTGTTTCATGCCGTGAATTGCCAATCTAGAGAATAATATTACAGCATCACCTTTTCGAAGCTTGCTGAGATCACCATTAATTGAATCTGTTTCCAGCTCTAAAGGACTGAGACGTTCATATTCGTGGATAACAAGTTTATCTCCCACGAGCGCACATAAGTCTTCGATAAGTTTCTTTGTGCGGATTTCACCGCAGAGATGTACTTCCTTAGCCTGAACTCCAAGAAATGCTGAAGTCCACGCCCAGCCTCGGTCCGGGCTAGTTATCATCTGAATCTCATCGATAACAGCAACATCTAACATGACGTTCAAAGGAATCATTTCGACAGTACAGCTATACATATTTTCAGTTAATTCCGGTGGAATTCGCTTTTCTTCTCCCGTTATTAGCCCGCATAGTTTACCCTTGGCATTGAATCGACTGTAAACTTCATGAGCCAGAAGTCGAAGAGGGCCAGCATAAACACCATTAGTAGCTGCTTCCAACTTCTGGAGTGCATGGTATGTTTTTCCAGAATTGGTTGGGCCCACATGAAGATGTACCGTACGTTGTAAAGCCCTTGTTGAAGGGTACCATTCAGCAGGAAAGCGAAGATCCGCAAGCTCTTGTAAGCGTAATTCTTCTTTGGGTGAGAATTTTTTAGATGCGACAGAGCTGAGAAATGAATATTTGACTTCCATAGTTAATCCTTTCAGATTTCCCTTTACAAATGCCTTTCTTAAGCGGAAAAAAAGAGGATTTTCGTCTTTCGAGACAGCCCCCTCCTCTGCTTTTTCCACACATTCAATGATGCGGCTACGAAAGTCAACCATTTTTGATTCTAGATATTCCGTTGAAATGATGCCCCATGATTCTATGAGATGCTTATTTTTCGGATCACATAAAGTTTTCAAGAGTGAGCGAATCTCATTCTGCAGAAGTTCACCGAATAAGCTATATGTCGAAGTGTTTTGGTCCCGAGGAGGTTGCGAGTTTAGTACATAGGGTCCACGTTGATATGAGCTAGATCCGTAGTAACTTGGCTGTTGACTTCTAGATTCATGCACATTGGACCAGCTTGGATAGATCTAGAGAGTAATCATCAGCAGCTGTTTGTCTTCAGCAACAACGTGGTCGTGAGACAGACTTTTTCCCTTTGATATCCCGAGCTTGAGTCTAGCTGTTGCTTTGGCTTAGATCTTTTCTTGCCTCCTGATCTCCATCTTTTGCAGTCACGGAATAATGAGAGCGGGCCGCGTAAAGCACGTTCTGACCCTCGAAAGGCACATATGGCACAGTTAGAGCTTGCACGTACGGTACATGACATTACTCAACTAGGCTTGATTTACAAAAATTTTCGCCAGCGTAATTCGTGATAGAATTTTGATATTACCGACAGGGGTACTTGAGTCCGACTGATGAGGCCGATTGGCTGTAACTAAAATTTCTGTCATGATGCAATTAGCGTTCACGCTAAGCCAGAATAGTTGTCCAAACCAGAAACCCTACAATCATGTATTTTGCTTCGTAGTAACCTTCTAAGATTCTTCTCTCGATCCCTCTACAAATGCGGCTCTCCATACTAACCGATTCAACAGGCTTCCGAAAGTTCCAGTGGAGATAAATTTTCAATAACAATAAACATAAATAGTTTAATCAGAATCACAACCATCCAGGTCCAGGTAATCAGCCCTCGAAACAGCGAAGAAATACATGCACATCAGTCAAGAAACAAGCAATTTTTCATCTAAACTATTTCCCCGAGTAAATTTTACAAATAGCCAGGAATGAAAGAAGTCGGCATCGTTACAAACACACTTAACGCTGAAAAACGGCACCTCACCCACAAGTACATTAGTGGGTGAAAGCGCTAGCCCTACAAATAATTGCAGCTATTGTTTACTTGATCTCTCAATAATCTTAGGCTGTACAATGTATACACAACTATATTTGTATCTACTTGTAGTGTAAGAAAATAGACACACATGTAACTACTAGTAATTACAGATAATACTTTTTCCAAGTGCCGCGTAAATGACGATCAAGTTAATAATTCCTACATATGAAATATATTAACCGTATGTTCATTGAAACTAAAACTTCTTCGAAAAACTTCCCTTCATATAACCTTACTCAGTACAGCAAATATCTTGATATGCTCTAGGATTTTAATAATTATTTACGTCCAATGCATTTGGACCAACCAGGTAGGCCACAGGCAAACCCGACAAAGAGATAGACTAGAAAGACTATTGTGAGGACCAGAAGAGACATAAGTTTAATGTTGTTCCACCACATTTTCCTTCTGAGGCGGCGACTTCGTAGTCTGAAATCATATGCTCCACCTCCAAGTCTGTCTGTTTTGTCAACCAGAAGATCAATTCTATCACCTCTTTCTAATAAGCTATCGATGTTTTCGCACATGATTCCTCGAACTTTAGCAATTTCCCCTTGCACACTTTGTATCGCATCTGGTTTTGAGTACTCTGCCATCAATGATTTCAGCTCATTATTAAAGTTTGCTGCCCCATAGATCGGAAGGCTACTGAAATCGGTGGATTCAGCTGGGAATTTTTCCAGGAACTGTTTCTTTACTTCAAAGAGAAAGCTGAATGGGATACGTTGCCCGAAAGAGGGGTTAGTCACCACAAGGTAAGTAAGACCACCAGCGGAAGCCGAATGAGGGTATTCTGAGGCAGCATCGGCCAGGTAATTAATGAAATACGAGTTGTGTGAATAGGTAACTTTTTTGGATTCTATGTGTGAGATATTTGAGAGTACAAGTGGCGCAAAATTGGAGGCCTGAGATGATACTGAAGTTGTATATTCAGTAAGAATGGTGGTATTGTAAGCAATACAGGCGCTGAATCGAGAGATCATGGTTAGCAAGCATCTGGAAATGATTTGCATTGCGAGGCAGGCTGGTGTACTACTCACTAAAGTAATGGAGACGATGCGATCGATGAAGAAGCCATAGAAATAAGAGATGAATTGAACTTTACAGTTGTAGTAGTAATAAGTACGTCAAAGGAATTTATGCGGCTGTAGGCCAGAGTCCAACTGTGATCGAAGGCATCATACAGAGCAACTGTACACGTGATAGTAAATCTAAAATTATTGTTACGACAGAATTCATCTTTGGTCCTTCAGTCCTTGGGACTTCATGATACTAGTTACGGTAGTAGTACGGTAGTACTTAGGTCATTTTGATCCTTTCACTTTTTCGCATCCAATTCCCGTTCCTTCACATCATATCATGGTCAAGGTCAATTCCTCATTCATCGTCTATCGCCCTCGCACTACAGATGGGTGTAGAGAGAATCTGATCAATCTTCATGCTGTTCGGTGGCATGCTTATTTATAACTGTCGCAGTGCTTACTTTCATGAGTATGCTATTAGTAGTGGTGTGTATACATGTAAATATGCCACACATCACACTGGTGATAGTTACTATGGACATGACGTAATATCTGGGGGCTATATTTGGTAATTGCTATTGTGCGGCCCTTGCAAATTACTATTGTGCGTCCCATGTCGAAATAAACGAGAAATTTCCTAACTAGGTAGTCAAATCGCACTAGCACAGCAGGATTTTACCCTCGAGCTGCAATTATTATAAAATCGCGTGTCCAAATCAAATTTTGAGTTAATGACAGGAGCAGGGGCTATGTACGACCCTTGTCACAGTAGATGTAACATTAATTGGCTGAAATCAAATTGATACTACAATTAAGTGGGATATAATTCCTATCTACCTATACTTTCTTAAATGTGTCCGATCTTACACCTTTTTACATGGCATTATTACATCAAACAACGTCTAATCTTCGACGACGGTTACCCTTCGTCTATCACACGTACGATATATGTGTCCTGGTTGACGACATTCGCTACAAAGGCGTTGAGCTCCAGTACCAGTAGAAGATGGGTTTCTTGAGCTCATAGATAAAGCTGGCGGTGCTAAATCTACATCTTCGAT
>JAKRRZ010000090.1:0-34469 GCA_022627015.2 Podosphaera aphanis
CTGTTGCTGATGAAAGCCTCACATCATACTTTGCCGAGGAAAGCTTAGGAAAGCATAGGAAAGATAAGGAAAGATGTTGTGTACAAAAGTCTTTTTCTAGAAATCTTGCCTGATATTTCCCACATGAAACGTGATGAAATATTTCACAACCATTAAATCGCGTCTCGCCAATTTCCTACCATGACACGAAAACCCAGGGTTCCGCTAAGGAACCGTGGCCATAGAGTAGCTTGGAGGATCATGTATTTTAGATATCCTTCATACGTCCTATATCCCTTCGGGATGATGGCCTGGCCCACAACAGACGATAAATAATACACACACACACACACACTAGATTCGTCAATATTTGTCCACACTAAGTCCAAAGTATTCCCAGCACGATGAGTGGGTTCTCCAACTATCAGACATGTGAAATTGTGGTCTTCGGCCCATTTTTCAATTTCTTCACCTTGGCCATATGTGCGTGCGGCGTAGGGTTGCCAGGCCCAGTGTACCGAGTTAAAATCACCAATAGCGACATATTTCGGTTCAGGGGTCCAGTTTAACAGAGGTTTAACTGCTGAACGATCGTTTGGCGCTTTGTAGACATTAAGAAATTTTATTCCGTTAACTACAACCCAACAATAGTCTCCTGTTGGGGTAGATGAAGGGAACTTTTGGGCTGCGACTACTTCCTTGTGATTCTTCCGGGTGTAAGTAATAGCGCGGGGTCGGACATCTGTACCACCAAACGGGATATGGAAATCAAAATAGGGATGGGAATTGATCGACCGGACCACCACGGTTTTGTATCAACAAAATATCGAGCTGCAACTCACATGCGCGAGCTAGCGCGATGTCGTGCGTCGTGCCCCCTCTTCCCACATTTATTGACATTAATTTTAGCAAAAAAGGGAGAGGGTGGCGGCTTCGTAAGGAGCCTTTCATAAATGCATTTCGACACCTGCCTGTTCCTCGGCCGGTGGCACTTGAACATCTTCCGTCGTGCAAGTACAATTATAGTCCTGGCCACTAGTGGAGGCAGTAGCAGCTTCCACAGCAGCTGCCGTTTTTGACTCGGCTGCTTTGACACAAACTAGCCACTGATGTTCGCGATCCCCTGCCTGGCGGTAAATTTTAAGCGATTCCTTAGTGGGAGCTCCAGCGCGATTGGGGCGGGCCAAACACTTTACGCTATCTGATCGGTGTGGACCCCCACAGGTCCTGCATCTAGTTAGAGCTTTGCACTCGTCCTGAACATGCATAGTGGAGCCAAAATTCACACAGGAGGGTGCCCGCGAGCAGGTTATGTAGGAGTAGTGACCGTTGCAACGATTACAAAATTCAATCGCACGTCGCTTCTTAAATTTAGCCGCCATTCTCATTTCGTCGAAGACCCTAAAGCCAGGGCGAGGTGCATTTGAAAAGAAGGCCATCCAAGTTCTGTGGGGTGCATCGAATCTCTGATAACCGAATAGCTTCACCGTAGCAGGGCGCACCAAAGAGAGTCATTCAATATCCTCCATTAGCATGGTTTTCGTCACCTCTAAGCGAGTCACTTCCAAGTGGTCATCGAGTCTAGAATTGACTGTAGGAACAGTAGGTATGAGGAGCGGAACCCAGTTTGAGGCAGCTTCAAGTTTGGCGCCAGATAAGGAAAGGCCATTTTCTGCTTTCAGTAGTTCTTCCCTCGCACCGGGGCATGAGGGGCTCAAGGCGAATCGCGAATTGACGGGTTTGATCCTTCCAATTAATGTAGATGATATTGATAATATTTTTACTACCACTTCACGAAGACCAGCGGGAGAAAGTTTACGCAACTCATGCTCTGGAGGGAGTCGAACAAAAAGTCGAGGATCCTGGGAGGCAGCCGCATTCTTCCCGTCAGCCTGCTACACTGCCGCTGGCTTATTTAAATGATTAGAAGGTGTCACTGATTGACTGTTTTGTATGTCTATTCTTGCTTTCTTCAGACCTTTACGTGCCACGGTTGCCCATGTGCTGCCGTTCAGTTGCGGTTTTTGTTACAAGTTGTGCTGTCTCGGAGAAGTCGCATGCACAGAAGTATTGGCAAGGGGTGAAACAAATGGAATAGCCGGGGTTGCTATCGCTACAGGATTTTTTGATCCTTTGGTTTTAGAAGTATTCGTTCCTTTAGCTGGCCGAGAATGTGATGGAATTGGAGGACTTTGTGGAGCCTCAGAAGCAACAAAGAGGGATACTACCTGATGGAGATATATCCTCAGAGCATTGGCCTCGCCTTTCCGATTTTCGTCTCGGAAGCTGGTTATGGTACTATCAATGTTACTATCAATGTTACTGATTACACTTGTACAAATCATCACTCGAGTTTGCCAGGCGCGTTTACGTAGCTACCTTGCCGCAATTATCTCAGAGATCTTACGAGGGAGGAAAGAGTCGGTATTTTTAGAGCCATCATCGTCTGTGGTTTCTGGAACAGCATCCGAGGATATGCGTTTCGATGAAGGAACAGGCTGAAGGATGTGCCTATTGCCCGCTACAGCATTGATTGCAGCCGAGGATAGCGGAAGCGATGGTGGCGCGAAAGGGGGGGAAGAGGGCATGAAGGGATCTGGGGGAGCAGGGGGAGAAGGAAGGCTTCTTTCCATCGTAAAAGCTGCGTTTTCCATACCGTCCTTTTTGCCTTGATGTTCGATGATAACACTTAATGATGTGTAGTGTTTTGAACTTTTTGTCTTCGATATTGTAAGGTAATGTTGGGACAATGACATTTGATGAGAGTGGCGCTATATTTAATTCTAGACGCGGAGATACTGGTGCCGGAATTAGTGAAGATCCGAGATTAGGTAACATGTTCAGGTAGGGTGCGGAGAAGTGATTCGCTCAGTGGGTATGAAGGCCAAGCAGGTCGGTGGCACGGGCGGTCCCAAACGGGCCATGGGATGCAGCCAAATAAAGTTTGTACCGTGTGGCATGGGACCGGACGGTGTCAGCAGTCGGCGGTCGGTGGCCCCAGCCGAGCCGAATACCGCCCGCCCGCCCGCCGCCCGTCCGCCTGGAGACAAAGTCAGTCGTCCAGGCATCGGTCTGGAACTCGCCCACCACCCAACGAGACGACGCAGCGGCCTTCGCATCCTTCAGCGACATCACCCACCCACCTCGACCATGCAGTCCATCGCGCCCGCCCCGGGTCCGCAAAGCCGACAGGATCCAGCTCGTCAGAGTCCGCCGCTGCGCATGAAACGCGCCGCCGCCGTCCAGCACTTCCGCGAAGACGTCTCCGCCGACACGGCCGCGCCGACGCCGGAGATGGCCGTTGATAATGGTACGTAGCCGCTGGACGCTCGCCCATCCTGCTCGCTGCGGTTGTCGTCGTCGGTCCTGCTAACTTGCGTCCCGTGCGTCTGCTAGATTTACGAGCTCAGCTCGCTGCGGTCATGAGCACCGGTCCACACCACTCCCACCCGCTCCCACACCCACACCCACCACCGCCCCATCCCTACCCCGAAGCGCCCACCGCGACGACGACCGCTCACGAGGGGAATATCGACCCCGCGATCGGCGGCTCCTCCGCAGGTCGGGGCTCGATGATGCTGGGGGCTGGGGGCGAGAGCGGTGGCGATGATGGAAATGACGGTCGGAAGAGCGCGAAGCGCGAACTGTCGCAGTCGAAGCGTGCGGCGCAAAATCGTGCGGCTCAGGTATGTTGATGACCCCCGAGCGAGGTGCCGAGGTGCGGAGGCGGGGGACCTGGACTTTTTCTCGAGAGGTCCTCTTTGCTTTGTCAAATCTCATGTCATCATCCAACTGCTGACTAACTCGTCGTCACAGCGAGCGTTCCGACAACGCAAAGAAGGATACATTAAGAAGCTCGAGGAGCAGGTGCGCGAGCTCCACAACCTCAACGAAAGTCTCAAGGCTTCCCAAGCCGAAAACTATACTCTTCGCGAATATATCATTCACCTGCAATCTCGACTCATCGAGTCCCACGGCGAATTCCCTCAACCACCCCCCAACATCAATCTGGCTCACCCACACACCCGACTCGAACATCACGCTCCCGTGGCACCCATGAACGCACTACAAACCAGCACGGCGGCGCGGAATCTCGCCGTGGCGAGTATGGGCCCGAAGCAAGAAGCCTACGAACCGAGCAAACGATTCAAGGAAGATACTACCGATGATGAGGAAGGTATTCGTTCCCACTTACAAGTTGGTAATGTTGTAATGTCAGGTCCTATTTGATATCGATTCAGGGCTACTACTCTTTGAAAATGTCAAGGCTTGTGGGCGTTTCTGGTTGTTTTTTTATATGGGGGATGGGTTTGGTACGGTTAGCTCGGCGTCTTCGCGTTAAATACATTCTGCTTTGCATCACGGATGAGAACGATTAGGCTACGACGTCTCGCGAGTATATTATTTCTAATTCCACACCCGCTCTCAGATTAAAATGCATTGCCCAAATTATGTTCCTGCGATTGATGGTAAGAATGAATTTGCCCGACTTCCGGGACGGCAAACGTACCTTAAAATACTCGGCACCCTTTTCAAGGTACTCTGCCCGCGTAACAGCCACTGTCCTCCTTTTCTCCTTGCCCGCCCACCGTGCCGCGCCTTTCCACGCATCTAGGATCGGGTCTTTAGCTCGCCGAATAGTCAACTCCGCTTCAGCTGGTAAGTGCCCCCTCAGTCCTTCACGTAAACGGTCATCAAAATTCCGAAATAACACTTGACCGCCGGTCAGGAAGATGTCTTTCAGTAGTTTTTCTTGGGTCTCGGCGCTGCTAAGTCGATTGGTCAGAATATTTGCCGCGATTTCGATTAAGCCGGCTTGATCGAGCCCGGCGATGGAGGGCTGAAAGATGATTTCCGGGACACGGATTCGTTCGACGTTCAAATGGATTTGATGAGCTTCGGCTTGGGAGTCTGGATCAAATGGTCTCGGCCCGCGAAGGAACGCGTGCACAAGGCTTTTTGACCAATCCGACTGAGCTTCGAGTGTGTGCTGCTCGGTAAACTCTGGATCCCATTCAAGGAGATCTAATTCAAGCTTCTTCAAGCTTTCGCCCAGGTCTTCCTCTTCTTCGTCTTCGCTTCCCTCACCAGCAGCGATTTGACGATAGACACCCCAGTCATCATCATTGGCGCCAAAATTATCATCGTCGTCCCCCCGACGACGCTTCTTCGATGTACTCTCGGCTGCCAGATTGGCAATACTTTTCATGCGAATTTGACTAGCGAGAGATTTGCGATTTCCGAGATCGGCCTTGAGACGGTCGCGCTCTTTCATCCTCTGTATCAGTTCGATTCGTGCATTTCGTCGTTCTTGTAACCAGCCTTCGCGGTCCTTATCACGCTTTTCTACATCGAGGCGCTGAATTTCAGCGAGTCGAGCTATTTCCCTTTCTTTCTCTGCTTTTGCACGTGCACGGGCTTCATAACTAGATTTCATCAGGCGCTGATGTCGCTTTTGTTTGATTCCTGCATCGTCCAGATCTTTGTCGGGGATCTCAAGGAGCGTGAAATCTGGCTCCTCGGCCTCTTCGTCAGCTTCCTCGCCCCCGACGTCCTTAGTTCGAGCTTTACGGATAGACTTGTTCAGTTCTTTGATCATTTTTTCAAGGGCAGCTTCATCTTTTATATCTTCCGCATCAAGGACTCGTTTAATCTCTTTTTTGGTCTGACCGACAAGGTTTGCCTGCAGGTCTCGATAGTAATCTAGTTCTTGTTCCTTACGCATCAATTTTTCGAGACGTATCTCGGCAGCTTGTTCTTGCAGACGTCTTCCGCTGTCTTTTCTTTTTTCCGCTATCCTGTCAAGCTCCTCCTGGCTCTTCTGGATCACGACTTCTTCGGTGTACGGAAACTGGATAACACGATTATGCTCTTCCAGATTTTTCCAGTCCAGGTAGTTTGCTAGCTCATGATCGTAGTCCTTTGATAGGTAGCAATGTTCTCGAAACATATGCTCTGCTTGCACAGAAGTAACTTTAGATGCGAAATTTGGGTATTTAAGACGAAGTAACTTTAGGAGATATTCGGTACTCTGTGATCCGCCCCAGTTGAGACGTGTTGCTTGCTTTAAAATTGCTTTCGAGTTCAGGACGGGTATTACATGTGTAGAGGTATGGGAAGAGGATACAACTAGCCCAGTTTTCCCACCATTGAAATCGTAGGAAAACAAAGAATCGATACCAAATGCTAAGGAGGGTGCTCTGTATGCTTCGAATATAATTTCGGTCATGGCTGTTTGACAAGTCAATGAAAAAATCCGAGGCCAATGAACTGATCCTACTTTTTCGACAATAGGGTAAATTCGCTACGGCTTCTGTCATGACAATCGGCACATCGACGTGTCCGTTCGAACCATCGAGGCCCAATTTAATGAAAACGTAGTCCAGGATTGACTCCATCACATCCCAATTACTCACAATACCACTTCCGGCTTCAAAGGCATGCCTCACATGCCCTCGCGCTGTCGTATCCGCGTAAACATCCGCCCCAACAAAGGCATATGTCTTTCCGATTCTCCTTTCTCGGTACTTTGCAAATATAGGGAGAATATTCAACCGCGGTGCTTTCTCAAAAGACCAGCCGGCTCGAGTGGCCGAGGAGCCTATACGTCTGTTAGCGATTTTCGTCGGGCTGGCGCGTGCTGGAGACTACCGTTGTCGATGACAAGAGCTACATCATTCGAGCCATACGACTTGGCCTTTTGATACCCGTCCGGACACGGTTTGATAAATTTCTCGAAGTGTACTTCGCGAGGCGCATAAGTCTTGAGTGGATGAAGCTCTTGTGGGGGTGTTGGAGAGGGGTTGATTGCCATTCTTACCACCCAGTCAGAGTATGAGATGCATTTGTCACAGTGTCTCCAATAATCATAGCACAGCTGAGCATGCCATGACAAGTTGGCATAGCGGCGCGTCACTAGCTAAGTCTACAAGGCTGACAATTACTAGTTTTTACATCTAATTATTACTCAAGTGATAGCGTCTTCTAGTCCATCCTCAGAGCCTCAATGACTGTCGATTAAGGTTAATTAATATTTAATTGCTAAACTTACAACGTCAACAGCCTCTCGGGTACAATCAGCGACTACAATTTTCCAAAATTTCATGATTCAGGATGGGTCTTTCAGAGAGTCGGTAGCTTTACGAAGGTTAATCAGGCAAGATTTTGTATAACCGCAAACTATCATACCTTCTAAGTGGAAAAGCACATTTGATTGATAATTTTTGAACATTTGAGCCACGAGCTCAACATTCATATTTTGAATATTGATTTCCTACACTTCATCAGGCCCTTCCCTTTCTTGGATCATGCGTACGTAGGGTGTGATTTACCTGTAGACTCTTGTTTAAAAGTAATATCGCTTCATTCAGCTTTTCCTACGCAGGTGTAAGTTGGACTCTCACGCGTACGAACGAACTTGTGACCTACTACATTATTCGTGATTCGAGTTAGTAATAGATTCTGCTGATGTTCGTGAGGGCTCTCCTGAGCAAAACGTCAGTGGAAACCAGCAAAAAAGTTGATACGGTTGCTTCAAAAGTAATCACCATCTTTTCTATGCGGATTGTTCCTTAAAATTTGCTAGGTGTTGGAACAGGGCGTGTGGAAATTTGCATAAGCCTTTTCATTTGTAAGACTGTTCGGTGCTTAGCTGTAATAGTGAGTTTTCGTTTGGTTTGAAGACATACCAGTACCGCGTCCCTCACTCTGATGTACAAACACCTGCAGACCGCTTGCACCACACTGTACCCCAGATGGTCGGATAGTGTAATGGTATGTCTTCCAGATACATACATGATGAGGGTATGAAGTTGCTCTACATTTAAACTTCTACTCAAAATTGGAGCTCATGGAATGAACATAGAATAAAAGAATAACTTAGCTTTAGAAATACATGATACGAGAAAGACTCCGAGGTGAGCCGTTTGGATTCTAGCGGGACCAAGAACTTCACTCTAACTATTTGTCCTGTTAACTAACTTTACTCGTTTACAGAATGATGACCTCCCAATAAATTCAATATTTCTCCTAACCATCCAACTGTCTACATGTAAACATAAGAGTGTGTACTCCACATCATGCACATAACTTTCTGACCAGAAGCCCTAGAAGGAAACGACAACAGCCTCCTGCGATCAAGCGCGGCTTCGCCACTGAGATGGCGCCATCTACTGAGCAAGCGGATGCTCATCAGGCGCTTATCGACAAACTTGACATTAACTCCCTCCGCAAACCCTTTCGAAATCCAAATTGGAAGCCGAATCAACGGCGTAACAAAAATATCAAAACTATTCTCGGAGATGCCGTACGCAAGGAAGCTTCGTTGGTCGCCACACAGCAGAGTAGCGGAACTGCATCGCCGAACCCTGACAAGTCGGGCCAGTCCCTAGGTACCAACTCGTCCCTCCTAGCGCCACAATCAAATCTTGCACAGGCATCTAAAAGTCTATCCAAGTTGGCATTGAGTAAAAATATGTTATCTAAAAATCATGGCACAGCACCAAGTTTAACTTACACCGGCATTGAATCGGCCCCTTCTCTCTCCCACCCAAGACATTACTGTGATATTACTGGGCTTCCAGCACCATATACCGATCCAAAAACAAGGTTAAAGTATCATAACAAGGAGGTCTTTAGTGTCATAAGGACATTGGGTCCCGGTGTCGCTGAGCAATATCTGGAGGCTCGCGGTGCACACACTATACTCAAATGATGGAATCTTATGGAAAGCTTTGAGTTTACCCGTGTGCGGTTTCTAGGCTGTGAGAATAAATATTCATTTTATTACATTAAAGTTCCGAAAATTATCTTACCCAACTATCCCAAGCCCGCTTAAATTATCGGGAATGATACTGCGTGTCGTCTCATGTAATAGGGACGGCGCATTCAATCCTCACCCTGAATCTCAATATTCATCTGAGCTCAAAGGTTCTTGGCTCAAGCTTTATTTCCCCGTGGGTTCCAAGCCGATGGACCAGCATTTACTATCACGCCTGATAGTCAGGACTCGACTCATTCACAAAATTTCAACCACTTATATACATTAGACGCGTATTTAATATACGTCCTATCTAAACTTTCAAAGGACGGGTGTGCAGGTAAAACTCCATATCCATATAGGGAAAAGATAAAATACAATTGAGTGTAGATACGCTTAATAGCACTCAGTTTTAGCGTCGTATTTATCCCAGTTGTACATATTTTATGAAGTCTTCCGACATATTACATGACTACTGTTTATTTTCAATTTTGTGAACTTCAACGTTACCTGAATTGCTCGTATACATGTAAGTCGGCGCGTTCCAAAGTGTTACCAGTCTACAATCCAACTCCAAACAATGGCTTCCCCTCTATCTCTTTAGCTTCCCCTCCGCACCGAAATACAGAAGTCTCTTGCCCTCGCTTTAACACTCTTATTTTCGATCAAATTGGTGACGAAGCTGGCGAGGACGGAACTGTTCATTTAGCTGAAACAGCTCACAATAATGAAGGTATATGCCCATTTATTCAGGTCTTGAACAATATAGTAACCGTGCTTCAGTTTTTTTTTGCCTCAACTACTGGCCGAGGTCTCACGGAACAGTCGAGACCCTTTTCTAGGCGATGATGGCAGCTCCAACGAGATAGTCATTTCACCAGCTAAAAGAGATCATAATAGTGTAGGTATTATATTGCCAGAGTAAGCCTTAATAATGATAGTCATATGAAATTTTCAGATACGGAGGACTCCATTACGGTTGGCCTCATCTTGGAGCATGTCAATTTTAATAGATTGACCATGTCACTCAACTGACCGTGTGAGTTTCTGTCAAATAGAGGAATTCTATCGGCATGTAATATGTTGTTTCCAGCATTTTAGCAACAACATAATACCCTTCCAATACGTTTTAAAACGTTGAAGATGGAACACTGCACCACCAGTACTGATGGCATCTGAAAATCTTCTTGCTGCTAATGTCACGGCCACATCAAACACCTTCGAGAATGTGACTCTATTAGAGTCAACTACACTTTGCAAGCAATGACGCTCCAAAATCTTCAAATTGCCACGACAAAAGGTCGCCTAAAGGGCTAACATGGTCGACTAAAAGCTCACCATGAGATAATCCGTCAAACTTGTGGTATACGTTAAGGCAAAGGCCATGATCGCCGCACTTTCTCCGCGAGGCTGCCAGTCACTTTAAATACCGGTAATACCCTAACCTCAGCTATAGATACTGACATAGAACCGATAGTCCGGTGAAGTAATCTTAGGTAAGTGAAAGATCTCCAGTCGGCCCACAGCATCAATACCACATGCTTAAAATCGTCCATTCAAAAATAGTAAGGTAATACAGAAAATTCCATACCGACTCTTAACCGTAATGAATAACCTATATATCATGTAGTTTAGTGTACATGTACCTAACTAGATCGCATCAATAATAAAACACTTGTTCGTCTTAACATCAACCATATCTACTCTTCTTCTGGGGTTGTGTCCGTCCAATGGAGAAAACACTCGCTTCAGGGGTGACATCCCTACTAGCTCTAAAAAATCTCCACTAATTTCAAGGCTAACTGAAGCCTAAAGTTTTTGCCTGAAGCGCTAGGTGGCTACCAATTTTCATATCCCTCACCTCTGTTGAAATCTGGTATTTCTGAGAGGTGAAGATCCTTAGTCATGAAATTATTATGGGTCTGAGGATCTGTGATGCGATATCCTTTGACACAACGCCACATAAGGATGTACCTGTTCTTTGTTTACGTTTATTCTTGTGGCAAACACCTAAACTTCAAGGCCTTGTATTGTATCGTTTCACTTTCATTAATGAACCTGCTGTGGACATTGCTGTTTGTATTTTTTCTTTCATGCCATCAACAATGTTACAGATATTGTCTTTGTTACGTTGTCAATGTTATGGATCGTTGCTAAACCAGTTTTATCACTTGAAACAGAAACCATGTAACCACTTATCACGAAAATATACATCCTGGATGGTAAAACACAGTTAGAGATGAAGGCTTTTCTTACTGAGTTTTACGCATATTCTGACATTTTTCAATTCAGCATAATATCTTACAATATCGGTCTACCCGCCGACTCTGATTCCACTTACCAATCTATATCATTCAACCCTCAATTTTCAACAACCTCAGCATCACTTTCCATTATTGCAGCTTCCATCACCTTCAACAGCAAGACCATTAGCATCCGTTCTGAGAAAATCTACATTCTATTATTCTCACAAAGTATAAAATACGAAGAGAATACAAACCTCGTCTGGTACTGAAGAAGCCAAAGAAGCCCCCTCGATCTGAATAGAGTAGAAGAAATAAGCTGGACCGATGATAATTGGATAGACATTCTCTATAACAATAAGATTTGGCCTAAAAATGGCTGATACCCAAGGAATTGAACTACCCGAAAGGGTTGTACCTTAATTTTTAGTTTAAAGGCTCAGTGGACTACTCATCCGATCAATATAGTTAAAGAATTTCTACTACCGGCTTGATGATGAAAAAGAAGAGAATTTGAGACAATATCTAGAATGGATACACTGGAGATGCTTTGCGTATGCTTGAGCTTGAGCTTGCACGTTTTAGGGGAAACGGGAGAGGTTCATCACCACAATCGAGAAGCCGCTTTACCACGACCTTGACCCAATGAAGCATGTGTGAGACAAAGCGAAGGACTACATATGGTAACATTATTTGAGACTGGATGGTGGAAAAAGGTAGTGGTCTTGCGACGAATTTTGAGAGGCGGTGAATAAAGCATAGACGTGGAATGATGCTACGAAGTCGAAAAGGCTGGAAAAACTCATTGGTGGGAAGATATAAGGCTACTATGTGTGATAGAGAAGGCTTATGAAACCATAGATGAATGTGTAGCGGCAATAACTATGCGTATTAGGAAGTAGAAATGAAATGTTTCGATTTGGCTTTGTTTAACTTTAGGGGTACTAAAGGTTAGATCAGGTGGGTTTGGAGTCAATCCAGGGCTGGGGGGAATAGTAGGACGCTGAGAAACCTGAGATGAGGCGAGCACAAGCTCAGGGTTATATGGGCACAGCCCAGTAGCCCTCCAGCCAGTCCGGACTACTCGCTCAGATAGGCCCTTCTCTCTAGCTTTGTTTTATAATACCACGAAGCGCTCTTTCTCAATCTGGACTGCATTATCCAGCGCAGACAGAGCTGTGAGATCACTCCGGTATTTGATCTTCAAACCCGAGAAATGGACGAGATCTAGACACTGGAGGACATGTGACGGATGTGGGGAAGATAGAGTTAGTGAATCCTATCTTGCCTTCATTGCCAAATAAACTTCACGTCGATGTGGGAACCTTGGCCATCTAAAATTATGATTCGGAACCGAGACTCCCTTGGTAACAAATGAGGTATAAAATTTTGCTTTAACCACTCGTGACGGGGTTCCATTGAACGTCTAACAATTTTTAGAGGTCGTATAGACCCATTCAGATACATTTTGGGCTGGAAACCAAGTAGTCTGGAGGAATTTTTCCCTGAAAATGATAGAGCATTTTAATTTTTTGCCCGTCGCTGATACGGCTTCTATGATCGCAACCCACGCCCGACTTTCTGGCGATTTTATTTAAGTCTTTTTCTCCATTGATATAACTTCAACTTGAGAGTTTGTGCAGACCCAGAACTAGTCTTGTCTCATCCATATTTCAAATATCTTCCTGGTGCATACACAATTGAGTTCATGTCAGTTCAAGGAGTTCAAGGAATGCGCGAATGTTATCCAAGCTAGCTATAGAGGCTCTCAAGCTGTCAATCTTTCATCCAACCACAGAAGAAACGGAAAGATGGCGCGCGATGAAGTGTTGTAGCCATCTTTTCTCCTGGGGTTCATCGTCTCAATTCTCATTTAGGATTCGAGCGGCCATTCATTTAACACGAGGGTGCAAAGGGGGCTGAAAACGAGAATTCCCGATCGTGATCCAATTCTTGAAAGATTCCTCCTGTTGTGGGGACAGTCTTTGACGGTGTTTATGAGCAATGGCGTGACTCTAACAACCAAGCATTCAGCTTTGAGTAATCGAACGAGGTACACTAAAAGCAACAGCCTTTCGCAGGCTCTGGTAAATACTACTTTCAAAACTTCAAATCGCTCCTTGAATAGCATGCTCACGGAGATTCATTATTAATACGTTATGTTCAAATGGCGGATTTTTAAAAATATATAAGGTCTACTTCTCAAGTGTCCAAGAAAGGCGGGTGGCCGAGAAATAGGTATCCGAGCTTATAGGTCGAATCAATATTAGGCCTACAGCAGTTGATAAAAGTCGCTCGTCGCTAAACATTTTCTAAACTTGCTCACCGGAAAAGTGTTTTTCCGACATTAAGCTATTTTTTCTCAAGGTACTCGAGCCAAAATTTGAGTTTTATGCCAGTACGACGTCTCTCTCGAACTTTGTCGTGCCGGGCTATGTAGAATCTTATTGTCATAGATTGATGTATAGAGGCTGGAGCAACTGTGTATTCAATGGTCGTTAATTTTCTATGTAGTGAGAGAAGTTCCGCATCAAATTACAACTATCTCTATATCAATAGGCACCATATTCTAGAAGTGTGTAGAATCCTACCCAAAAGGTAGCCCAGTAGCTTCTACAGCGCACGATCCAGCGGCCTGTCCAGTAGGTTTCCCCAAAGACCTAGCCTTATTCGGAAACACTTAATGTTATGTGCCGAACTACCGTGGGCATAACTTCATCATCCGTACGTCTGTGCTGTACAGCATAGGCCGCAGGGACACTATCGGCTAGCCAGCCGTCACACTTGTGAAATTAGTGTGATCTTTCAGAAAAGTGTAGACCGAGCCAAGTAGGTGATTTCAGGAAGGTAGCTCCGCCTGTCGGGGACTTGACGGGAATAGTGCCAGGTAGCAAAGCCCTTGTTTAGGCTCGGATGTGAACATCGCACTGGTTGCAGATATGTTGCATCATTTGCATATGCTCAACTACTCGCTTGGTTTTTCCCGAACAACTGACAGACCGAACGAAGATTCAATGGTCTCAATTTGTTTCCAGTAGGTTGTTTCAACAACTCTCTCCTTCAGCAATATGAACAGAGGAAACCTTCAAATGACGCCGTTGAGCTGTCCACAATTCGATGGACTAATTTGTAGAGAGCCTCGATCATGGTCGATTGTCAAGAGGAAAGCCTTAGTGAAGCTGTCGTTCAGGTAGTTTCGGCCTGAATACATGTGACAAAGTTGGGCCCGAATACAAAGTCAACCAAATCTTTCAGTTAACATTGCCTCGAACTTTCCGAAGGATATCTGTGACGGGATTGATCTTTAGTTTTTCAAGATGAAAAGAAAGAGTTCTATCACCAAGTGACTCCTTGTAGCCTTTACATGTCCGGCGCCAATCAGTATTGAAATCAATAGAGCAGAGCGCGATTGCCGATATCGGGGAATCCTATACTGTCGCGACATATCTTTTAGATAAAACCATATGCTGTGACTACATAAGCATTATTTTGGTAGAGGTTTGGGGCAGGTACAGACAGCTACCGACACGAACCACGTAAATAAAGGGAGTAAACATAAGTAGAAACATTGCCACTACGGATAGATCTATCTGATCGACTAAGTCAAGCTCCCCCTACCCACTATCCACCTTTCGATGAATAGCTCAAGAAGGCGCTCCGGCTTATTTGCAATCATCTTTTTCTCTGCCATCAAAAGCTGACGAATACCGAGAAACAAGGGAATGTTTTCTCAGTCTCAGAATTCGTGGTTCTGTTCGTCGAGGCAAGTAGCTCTTACGCAGTCGCAGTCGCCGTGGCTGATGGATGTATGCCCCCCGGCGATGACGTTGCAAGGTAAGAGTCTGAAATCCACACAAACTGGATCCCGTAACCACGTTGCGGACGGCGTCCAGCAGTGGGATGATAAAATCTTTGATCGAAGGAGGTGTGAGGAGGATGTCAAACAGAAATAAATACTCAGCGAGCGGGCGCGGTAGCCGCGTCCATCGACCGCGTCTGCTGGGGTAGGATTATTTGCGTCAGGATCGCGCTTCCTTCGCACTTAGGAACCTCGACGAGCGTGTGAACGTGTGTGTCACGATGCCAACACTCTGGCTCTCCGATTCGCAAAGTGAGTCGTCTCTCTGCTATCACACATCCCTCGGCCTGCGCCGCGGGTCATCTTCTTGCGTTTGTGGAACTAACGATGTCTCGGTTCGGTAGAGTTAGGCGTGGCCTTCTGCTCTGGTGGTGGGTACCGACGACCCACGGGCACTTGACTCTGGCGCCCTTCCCAACTCCCTGTGCATCCAACTGATTCGAGTTTGATGCTTCTACAGGCGCGTTCTTCTTGATGGGTGGTGTGATCCTGTTCTTTGATCGTGCTATGTACGCTACGCTAGTTGCTACCGGCAATTTATCCTCCTGTTTTGCGTTATGCTTTTGGCTGGCCACTGACTAACTCTCATCTTCATTCAGGCTAGCCATGGGCAATGTGTGTCTCTTTACTCTAATTCATTTCAGATGATCCTGTCTCTCTAACCTTTCTCTCCTGCTCCATCGCAGATTCTCTTCATTATCGGTGTGACCATTCTCACCGGTCCCAGAAAAACATTATCCTTCTTTGCTCGTAAGCAGAAACTGAAGGGCACTGCGGCCTTTTCCATCGGCATTTTTTTAATTCTCATGCGATGGGCGCTAATTGGCTTTCTCGTTGAGTGTTACGGTATTTTTGTCCTGTTTGGAGATTTCATCGGTACAATTTTGGGTTTCTTGCGGAACATACCAGTAGTTGGACCATTGATAGGTGCTGCGACGGACAAATTAAATCTAGGAAGAGGAGAGGTTTTACCGGTGTAAGGGTGGGCTGACAAGTTCGATCAACATTATCACAACATCATCTTCTGAACGCGATTGATTATGAGAGCCATGAATGACTTTTTCTTGCTGAACTGCCATACTTACTACATATACAGTCTTATCGGAGGGCCAAGGCGATGAATATATCACAACGGGACCTAAAAATGACAATTTATGAATAGAGTGAGCGACAAAGGGATAAAGTAAAAAACCAATTAAGATGATTTTCGTATTGAACTAAACGTTCATTGACTCGGCGCCTCTAGGAATTTTCTTTCTTTCAAACATCCATAACCAGAGGGATATCCTTTCATTCCACTTTTTTATTTCCCAGCACAGTCTTGCGGATGATTCCCTAGTAACCCGATTTGATGAGATAATCTGCCAGTGACTCGACTGTTGATGAGCAGTTTCCAGCAATCATGATTTCGTTGTAGTGTGCTATAAGGATCGCTTTTAAAGTCTTCACAATTACCACACCTTCTCGCCCCTGTTCTGAACGTTAGTACGGGATACATGAAGTATTGTGCGCTGTAGCTTAATTTACTTTTCTTGCATACAAACTTCGATCCTCTGCTCTAGTAAGAACATATTTCTCGCCGGTGACAAATATTCCATCATCGTAGAGAGCTTGAAGGGTTTCACCTCCAGCCAAGCCACCAATGATTTTCTTTAGCTCTTCGGTCGAGACCTGAATAGAATCAGTGCGTGCAGAATCATAGCATGTGCATGATTTGAGGGCTACATACTTCAAAGCCACTGCTGGCTGCCCATTTGCTATCCCCTTCTTTACTATAGATGGCACCTTTATCGACGTTGCCACTCTTGACCAGACTATTTTATGATTAGCTGTATCCCTAAGTTCAGGGTTAGTTCCCCAGGCGAAAAGAGCAAACCTGTCGTCAACGTATGCTATTTGTTCTGGTAAGCGCAAGGTAGCACGGCTATAGGAATCACTTACCCTGCCAGGACATCTTGAAATATAAAGTGGGAGAATTAAGAATTGAATTGAGTGAACTTTGAAGTGATTCTTTGTTACGGTCTGCCAATACTTTGGATCTTCTGATTCAGCGAAAAGGGGGTCAACTACAAGAGTATTGCGGGGTCCCGGTCGAAGTCATCTTGGAAGCCGGCGATTTGGCTGACTAACGTTCCAGAACTGTCCGAAGTTCCAAGTTCCGTTCAATCTGTTGCGACCGAACCCGTTTTAATATTAACCTCAGGCCCAGTCGTCTGTCTGTTTCTATAACTGTTCAAATCACCCCATCATCGGGGATAGTTTGGGGTTCTTGTTTCGGAATATTATTCGGATTGAGATTATTTGGTCATAACAATGGATCAATACTGTGATCTAGAGGACACAACTATATTTGGGTGAGAGATCTTTGAGGCGCATATATCACTGAATTCGGATGATTATTCAGGGCAGGAAATGACAAGTTTTCCGACGAGATGACGCCTCCAAGTTTCTCTACACTGGAAGATGATAAGTCAGATACCTCCTATGCCCAAGGCACTTCAAAAATCCGATTTTAAGTATGATACATGTAAGCCTTGGCACCACAATCAACCATTGATCCTGAGCAAGAATGAGTTTTTTGAAGTAATCTGGGTACATCTCCATGTAAACTGACTCGCAAGAGGTTATCAAACATTCCATATAATAAATTGCGTTCGATTTGCGATACAGGATACATATACTCTTAAAAAGACTCAAGGTAGCTGGGGAACATTTTCGAGTCCGACCGCCATTTCTTTCTGGTAAAATATTCCTCATTATTCACGAGAATTGGAGGTTTTACGCGCCTCTAACTTTTGCGTTTGTCGAAGACCGTTCTAGTGGGAAGAATTACATGTCATGAAAAGCTGGGTCTAAGGATGATGTGCTGGATAAATTCGACTTTTCAATTGTTCGTCCATGGTCGAGAAACAAGTTATATCTAAATATCCTTCACATCTTTCTGAGTATTTGGGGGTAACGATTCAATGCGGTAAACAACTAAGTGGTTGGTTGACAAATCCGAATAACCCAGGGACACTCTCCCATCTTTATTTGAGCGCCTCCCATATGATCAGCGCTCGCTATGACGAGGTAGTGACGCCAGCTTTTAAATGAAATTCATGCACAGCCAAGAATCAGTGCAGTAAAAAAAGTGGTTGTTTCATTAAATTACATGTAGGTGGCGAAGGGAGAGAATTGTTTCCACTGATATTGCCTACACTGAATATTCACGCTGTATTTTGTGCATCGGAGCGGGGGTAAATGAGCCCCGCGATTACCCGTTACTTACTACTACTGTAGTAGTGGTGGTTCCCCGCATCTAACAACGGGCGTATCACAGAATGCAACGAACAACCTGCTGAAGTGTGGCTGACACCTATCTACATCACCTCTCTGTCCATTTTAGTGAGATGAAGAGTGATAGTTTCGAGACTGTTTTTGTATTCTTGTTATAGTGCGATTGATCTGTGCGAGTGATTACTACAAAACCCTCTAATGACCGACTCACGAGATCCATAAAGACCATGCAAATAGTAATAATATAAGTGTGGCTTACATTTATGCGCTTAACATGATGACTGCTAAGCATAGATGACGTCTTGAACTGAAAGTTGGAATACAATCTCTCGTCCTTCATTCTTATCGTTTCAGGTCATAGACAAGTTGACAACTATAACCTTGTTATTACGACGCAAAAGTGCATCAACACCTCTTATACATGGAAGGCAAATGTTACTGGATCAGTAAAATGGAATATGATGCGGCACATCCCAAGCCAAAACCGGTGCTCAACGCCGTTAATCAGGAGTTCTTAGAGCGCGTCATCGACCAAGATGAAACGCAAGAAGGCATGCCTTCACTATTGCCCACAAACTCAAAAGATGATGATTTAGTCCCTGATGTTGCAGCTCATGATGATGTAAAGCATAAAGAAGACATAATCGGCGGGAAGGAAGAGAAAAAGAGTAGGATCAGTCGGTTACTCTCCAAATCACGTCGATTGATGAAGAAGGTAAAGAAAAATGCATTTATTTACGACTTTTTATTTTAGATACAAGATTGTTGGCTAAATTATTACACAGAAAAGCAGGACAGATACTGATCAAATCAGAAGCACACCCTACAAAACCAGTCAAGAAGAAGAGCTGGCTCAGGTACTGGATGATCTTAACTTCTCCACTGCTAATAGCCGTGCCTTTTCCATCTCCAAGGAATCAACCGACCTCGTTCAAAAGTTCACTCTCGTACTGAAGGACTTGATAAACGGTGTTCCTACTGCTTATAATGACTTGACGCATCTACTTGATAGTTCAAATGGCACCCTTAACAAGTCATATGAAAATCTGCCTGTTTTTCTCAAAAAAATGATCACCCAACTGCTAGATAAAGTTAAGAATAATATGGGCCCAGAAATTGTTGCTGCTACAGCTGGTGTGCCGGGCATGTTTGGTAAGGGAGCAGCAACAGCGGGAATAGGTTTTTGGGAAGCTGTTGCTAAACCTCAAGCCGTGGTGACCCTGCTCAGAGAAATTTTACTCCTGCTAAGACTAAGGTGGCCAGCCTTCATGGCTACTAATGTTTTACTATCGGTAGCAATTTTTATGCTGCTTCTTGTCCTTTGGTACTGTCATAAGCGTGGGAAAGAGGAGCGTCTGATTCATGAGGCACAGAAGGAAAACGAAGGACGAGTGACAGAGCTGGATGATAATAGCACGATTCATGATACGAGCGACAAAGCAACAGTCTAAATCCCCAACTTCTGCTAAATTAAATCTAACATTTTGTTATTTCAAAAGACAATGGGTTATATCCACAATCCACCGAATGTTTCAATCAGTCTAGGCCTGATCGCTATAATATTGGTCTAATTTTATTTTTGTTTCTAGGTTTAATTAAACCTCCTTTCCACGGGAAAACTAGCCTAACTAATCAGCATGATTTAATCTAGTGCGCCTTGGGGCTTTGCTCATTGATTTAGTGCTTTTATAATTTATCTCTATGCCACGAATTTTACCATCACAAAGAGTCAATTTAATAAGCCCAAGGCAGCATTTTTTGTGTAGAGAGAGAGAGAGTCCGATTATTGCATAAGGTTTTGTTGTATTAAAGCAAAGTAAAGGGAAATAAACATCTACAATTTACATCGTGTCTTGAGCATTTATATACTTACATGCATTAATTTACATGCAAGAGTAATGTAAGCCTTATCAAGTCCCCTCTACAAATATGTTATCTCATATCTCATCCTACGAGACAAACTGATTTACTTTATCAGGTGATTAAAACAAGAATCACATAATGGTTTCTTGTTTGTAATTACTCAGTTTATCCATGAAAACAGTTGAACCTGTCCATATGCAACTTCTCGCTGGACAAAATCTTTGCAGAGATTTTGCATCTACAGGTAGTAAAAATCCCCTGTAAACTGTAAATAGCTGACTTGGCAAAAATTCAGTGGATTTTTTTGTTGCACTTGGGGTGATTTGACATGAGGACAGGTTCAACTGTAGCAGCGTTTAACACCTGAGCATGAAGGGCTCCTCTCAAGAAGTTTCTTTTAGAGCAGATAATCGATGAGAGCAGGTGTAAACTCCCCCATTCCTATGACCGATGTCGAGAAAAAGTGAATCAGATCTAGCGGATGAGTGGCGATCAGAAGTCAAGTGCAGGACAGCTCACGTCGGTGACATGAATTGATTAGCCACTCATTCTATATGGTATTCATACTGCGTTCTAACCTACCTCCAAGCACGCCATATCTGGCGTCTTCAACTAATAACTCAACGATCATAGAAGATGTCTAGAACTTGGACGAGATAGGATTTACAATTGGAGTTAGCGCTGACCATGGAGTAATCGCTGATAGCAAGAAAACGGCCTATGTCAAATCTTCAGGGAATCAGGAATAGGTCAAAAAATTGAGTGTACATCTGCAAGACACAGGTCGTTACAATACCCACGCTGCGCAGCCGTGTGCGTGAGCGAGAAGTCAGAGGGTAGGATAGGTTCTAGATGAGGTTTACACAACCTCAGAGAATAGATAGACATCAAATGCTCTCAGAGCTAGACACCGTTGTTTGGAAATAGTGGTAGCAGCAATAGGCAAGACTTGATGGAGATGATTTCACAGGGAAGACAGATCGGTACAAGATGGAGACTGTGAATCGTAAATGACGAGATGTCAATCTTCTTCACTTAAGTAGACACAGCCATTTAAAATATCTATCTGAAGAAAAAGGAAATCTAGTGAGATGTTTTAATACGGTTTGGCGTATTTTACCAATCTCACAACTTATAGGAAGATTAGTATGTGTAGATCTCATTGAGTGCACACAGCTATCTTATCCAAAGTTGGATGAACTAATTTCAACAGCCACTCTTGTCGACTCCGCGCCGATATTAAGAAGCAACAATTTATGAACAGTTACCTAAAAATTTAGAAAAGGAGCCTTGGAAAGTTGGTTGGCGTGCTGCAGTTTTCTGACTATTCAACACGGACAAACTTGATGGATTTATGTCGCCCGATGATCCCTCGGGTTCATTCTCACATTCCTGTAGGCTTGTTCAATACGAAAAAACACCCAAATCTGTCATCTTTAGACCGAACAACGTTCCAAAGAATATCCGTCAAGCGAAACAGTGCTGCAGAGACCAGACTCAAATTCTCAAGCCCAGAAAAAGGTCAACAAATATCCTCGGCCGCCTCTAGGGATTCAAAGGGTCTGAATAGGAGTGCAAGGACTCAAAAGTAACACGAGTAGGACAAATTTTCTGATAGAGAATGACTGAATTTGATAAGGACGAATCCTTCTACATACATAAATGCAGGAAGTACACAAAGAATTTCTTTGCTTCTTTATCTACAGCTTGTGCACACAGTACTTACTACATCGGCAACGTTGGCAAGTAAACCTTTCATTTTGATCTACTGTCATTTTTTGGCGCTCCTTTCCAGGCATAGCTATCTGGAATTATTCCTTAAGATCAGAAATCCCCGCCTCTCATCTTGCTGCTCTAGCATCTACCGTCGAGATAGCCTTATCTTCTTGTATCATAGATCTTTCCAAAAATCTCCGAGTCGCATTAAGATCCTGAACTCTATACGGTGATCTATGTACTAGTTCTTCAAGTTCTAGGGCCTAACAGTTCTTTGTCCAAAGTGTTTGAAATATTTAATCCAAATACAATATATACTATTATTATGCAATAAGCGACACGGGAAGAAGCTGATTTGGCCGAGTGGTCTAAGGCGATGGTTTTAAGAGAGGATACGTGTTCAATCCATACTCATCACCATTATCGAAAGATGCGTGAGTTCGAACCTCACAGTCAGCAGCTGAGTGTTTTTGATTTTTAGTCTCAATAGTCTCCCTAAGCTGTGTCAACGCAACATCTTGGTTATGCCATGTAATGATTTTGAGGTTGTACATGTAATTAGAGACAACAAGTCTGACGGACTAATACCATCCACAACCTACTAAACTAAGACTGTTCACTCCAAAATTTCTCCTTAGCCCTGTGCTGCCGTTCCTTGACAATTTTCCCCACATTCTTGTCCTCCCCAAGCAGATAGAACAAGACCTTCGCATCTCTTCGAGCCTAAGCTCATTTCCCGCTCCTCGTGATGTGTGTCGCAGCTTTGCAGCAAACACAGGGGAGACAGAGACAAAGTTTCATATACTCTTCGGATGATTTTGAAGCCTGACGAAAAGATGTCGACACCTCCGAGGTTTCATCATCCACCAAGTCAGAATTATTACAGACTAAGAGTAATAATAATTGGTCACAACTGAGGTCACGGTAGATTTATATCTCACACCACAAGTTGTTAGTTAATATTCCTGTTGTGATGTCGTTTCCTCGGACAATTGAGATGCGTCCATCATCAAATTAAGCACGCCCAAAATCCATCATCTATCTTGTGTTAAAATACTGGAGGGGATATAATGTCTGAGTATTATCTTGAGCGTAGGGAATTGTCGCAGTGATTGGATAGATGGATAAGAGCACTGTATGTGGAAAGACATTGAGAAGTGTGTGTGTACTATTTATCGTCTGATGTAAGCCAGACGATCATCCTGTTGGGATAATGGATGTATGAAGGATATCTAGAATACATGATCCTCCAAGCTACAGTAGTGCCCATCCGGTGCCCGACTAATGCCAATACCTGCGTTTGAGCCAGCTAGTTACATCGGGTCGAGTGGGTAGAATGTATTCAGCATGGGCCGAGGGAAAACCTCTGCCATTCCTCCCGCATTCATTTTCGACGGGCAGCCGCAGTCATCTAAGCTAAGCCATGTAGGAGTCAAACCTACCGCTCCTAGAAAGCCCAACCAGCACCTCACCACTTGTGCTAATAGCCTTTAGATGATTGTGATCAGTAGAGCCCTTCACCCTGCCTCTCTACGGCTGTCGGAGAGTTCTTCGTACAAAAGGGTGCTGGGGATGGTAATCATGAGGCCCGCGTGATGGTGAAGCATTCGACTTGCCCAGCCACTGCGAGGACTCGTCCCGGGAAGGCGGGAGCGTCCGACTTGTAAAGTCACGTGGTACTTACATCAAGCCAGAATGACGCCGAGCCTCGATATAATTACTGTGTACATATGTCCCTTGGTAAATTTGAATATTATCAGGCCTGGCCATGTCATCCGCCCAGAAGGCATAGATGCCGCTAACTTCCCTACACTATCATTATGCGGCTGTACGCCGAAACACTACTGCGGACCCTCTCATCGTGGCTGGCTGAATACACCAAAACGACGTCCTTTTCCGTGGCCCTGGTGCATGCACTGGCATCACTTGTCGTGACACTTGTCTTCGTATGACACCTGAATTGTGCTCAGAATGCTCCGAACGCCGCTGATAACTCTGTTCTAGGTTTACGCACTCCTCGTTCTGCTCGCGCCCGTCCCGCGTGCCCCAACACCATCGGAAAAGACCTACATCACTATTAATCCTTCCGGAGAGATTACTCCCCCTCGGCCACTGCCGTGCTGGTACGATGCCTGGCAACGTCAACGCAATGCCGCTCGTATGATCGGAAACTCGGCCGCGAAGCATACCGGCACCATTGAACCACCAGAGGTGGTGATGAGCGTTGTGATTCCGGCCTACAACGAAGAAAAGCGTCTCGAGATCATGCTAGCCGAAGCTGTTGCCTTCCTTGATGCCGAATATGGTCGCGGATCTAGTGCCCTCGGGCCTACAGTCCACCCGACCAGCGTGAGCGGGTATGAGATTTTGCTCGTCAACGATGGCAGCAGCGATGCCACTGTCGAGGTCGCCTTAGCCTTTGCGCGCACGCACAATTTGCACGATACGCTCCGCATCTGTTCTCTGACCGAAAACCGCGGTAAGGGCGGTGCCGTAACGCATGGCCTGCGTCACGTGCGCGGATCCTATGCCGCCTTTGCCGACGCCGATGGGGCCAGTCGTTTTAGTGACTTGCGCCATCTCGTCAATGGCTGTACTCAAGTGGCCGATGCGTCCGGCCGAGCCATCTCGGTCGGTAGTCGAGCACATCTCGTCTGCAGCGAGGCCGTGGTCAAAGTGAGTTTTACCTACCTCAAGTGGCGCACCGGTGCTAATTCTCTAGCAACAGCGATCAGCACTCCGGAATATCCTAATGCACTCGTTTCATTTACTGTTGCGCTTGCTCACCCCGCCGGCCACGGCACGCATCCGCGATACCCAGTGCGGCTTCAAGCTCTTTACGCGCGCCGCGCTGCCGCATATTGTTCCCTATATGCACGCTGAAGGCTGGATCTTTGACGTGGAAATGCTGATGCTTGCCGAAAGTGCTCCGCCTGCGTTTGGAGATGCGGGCGATAACACACCGGCAAGCTCAGGAATCCGAGTTCAGGAAGTCTATATCAGCTGGAAGGAGGTTGAGGGAAGTAAGCTGAACGTGCTGTGGGCGAGCTTAGGTATGGCTTTTGGGTTAGCTTTATTACGTGCCAGCTGGTTACTGGGCGTGTATCGTCGGAGATAAGTCATGGAGCTAGAGTAATAACTTAATACAGCAACATTAAAGACCTTCGGCGTATAATTGTGACACACAGCTTCCTTTTCGCGCCGCTCTCGCCCCACCCGTCGGGTCTAAGATTGACATGTAGCCCGGCGCACCTTACGTAACGGCTCCCACGCACTGCCCCGGCTATACCTAACAACCCGCATTCGCGTCACCTTCACCTTGTCTACTTCACGCCATGCTATTGACCCGCACCACGCATCCCCGCACTCTCCTCTTCGCGGATCACCTCCAGCACCTCTTCGGCACACCGTCTGGCAGACACGTGCTCGCCAAACCCATGACCTCGATGGCCAGCGCCACCACGCCCGCCGGCGCCGACGTGCAGTTTGCCCGCGGCTACGACAGCGCCCAAGGACAGCGCGACCTCGCGACGCTCGTGGCGCCGAGCGGGGCATGGCGCCTCACGGCGACCGGACGGGGCATCGAGCGGACGATCCGCTTTCGCGGGTTCCGGCAAACATGGGTTCGTGTGCGACGGCGCCGCCGAGCGCGTGCGGGCGGGCTGACGAGACGCTTGCGTCGCTGTAGGACTTTCTGAATCTGGTCGCCGTCGAGGCCCAGCGTCGGAACCATCATCCGGAATGGGCGAATGTGAGTCCTGCACGGCATGGGTCGCGTGAGATTTCAGGCTGACGACGTGCTAGGTCTATCACACGGCGTTTGTTCGGTGGACAACGCACGTCCCGGCCGGCTTGTCCGAAAAGGATATCATGATGGCTAGGTTCTGTGATGAAAAGGCGAAGGAGCTAGGAGAATTACCTGCCCAAGAACGATGTTACGATGATGTCAAGGCACTGGTTGACCGTTGTGCTACGTCCGAGAAACCAAGTACTTAATTGCAGCTCCAATTATAGGCTATCTATATATGAGACAGTAAGAATTAAATTAAATACGTGTAATGAAGTATTCCTTCGCAAGTACTATATAACAAGATTCGTCATGAGTGAAATGAATATTTATTTAATATGGGATAGGCTTGGGGTTGAGTTTCCGAGTTGTACCTCAATTCCTTTACTGGACCTTTCTAGCTTGTTTCGCGATTTTACGCTCTCTTCTTCTCTTCGCAGCTTCAGGACCCGACTCAGTATCCATAACATAGTCCCACCATCTGAAACTACTTGAATAGTTTCCGATGAAACGCTCGTGGTGGACATCGTGATGCTCGGCACCAGCCCAGAAAGGTAGGAAATTGTGCAAGCTCCATGGAAACTCGTAACCAGAGTGGGCATCAATAGCTTGAAAGAGACGGCAAGTGATCCAGAGGTACATCGTGATGATATGGAAATTGCCAGACATTAAACACCAAAGAATGGGTATTAAGACTGTCCCGGCGCCAAAAACCATGGTTTCAATAGGAGAGGCGTATTCGGCAGCTAGGCCAAACGGCGCAGAGTACTGATGATGTATTTTGTGAACATACTTGTAAAGAGGACCCCAGTGGAACAAACGGTGCATCCAGTAATGCCATGTATCCTCTAAGACAAAAAATATAGCGATTTGATAACAGATTGTCAGCCATGATGGGAAAGGGACTCCAATGTCCATCCCGCAGGCCTTGGCCATGGGATGAAACAGCCAGATTTGTGGTAATTCGACCGTGAAGTGACTGATGAGCACTAATTTTGTACATTGCCATTGTTCTTTCATGGTTGGAATTTTCTGGTTCTGGATCTTGTACTTGTTAAAATATGGGATTCGGTCAATGATCATCCAAGGAATACTGCGACTGAAGTAGATAACTTCATGGACGGCAAAGCTCATGATACCAGTCGCGAGGACGTCATTCTGCATATATGCATACCAGGACTAAAAACAATTGGTCAATTGATGAACTTGATCATGGAATAGTTTCTCTACTCACAACCCACAGGCGCTCAAAAATACTCAAATTGACATTATAGCTGGATTGGGTATCATGAAGGCCGAAGTTTGACGAGAGGGAGTTGAGGCCAGTGAAATTGAGGACTGAGTCCATGGCGGCGGCGGCGTGGAAGGGGTAAGAAGAGATTTGCCCACTCAGAAGGTTAAATCTCCAACGCTTGCACTATGGGACACTAGTCCGCACTATCCATGAACATAGGCTGGCGTAGGGGCGGGTCGTGAATGATAACGGTCAGTACTTGTGTGCTAAACTGCACATTAGTTATTATGGACACTAACAATATTTACCCATCAGTTATGGTTACTATGTGGAAGGATCACCATTACCTAATCGATCGCCATCCCTGAGCTCGTTACTCCACTAGTCGCTATACAACCAGGACTTGGCGTTTTGCAACTGAAGCCCTTTGTATGATTTACGTGCAGCAACTGTGAAGATATTAAATTATTGCTATTAGTCATGGAAGCCTCCGCCACGCAATCGAGCGCTTTGCAACCCAGTAGCGACCAACGACACTTCAAAAATGCAGCAGATGTGATTGTAGTAGGCGCCGGCATTTTTGGCTGTGCAATCGCGTATGCACTGGCAAACCAGGGTCGGAGTGTGTTACTTTTAGAGAAATCGCTCAAGGAGCCTGATCGAATCGTGGGAGAGTTACTACAACCTGGTGGAGTCTCGGCTCTGGAAAAACTCGGACTCGTGGATTGCTTAGAAGGAATCGATGCAATACCGGTTCATGGCTACCAAGTAATATATTACGGAACCGGAGTTCAGATCAAGTATCCGACTGTGTCGACTGAAAACGCTGGAACATATGACTACACCAATGAAAAGGGAGGAAGGCCAGAAGGAAAGGCTTTCCACCATGGGCGATTCATATCTCAGCTACGAAAGGCATGCTCTCGACTCCAGAATATCACAGTTGTCGAGACAGAGGTTACTGAGACGATCACAAACTCTGAGAATGGACAGGTAATCGGTGTCAAATCGAAAACTTTGAATCCACAGACCGGAAAGAAAGAAGAGGAATGCTACAAAGGGCAACTCACTATAATTTCCGATGGTTATGCTTCCAAGTTCCGCAAACAGTATATTCATCAAACTCCTGTCGTGAAGAGCAAATTTTATGCCCTCGAGCTCATCGATTGCCCTCTCCCAATGCCAAATCACGGGACTGTCATCCTTGGTGATGCATCACCAGTTCTACTCTATCAGATTGGTACGCATGAAACGCGTGTTCTCATTGACGTACCCGAGAACACACCTTCTGCATCAGTTGCAGCAGGCGGCGTCCGGAATCATATTCGAAATGTCATCCTGCCCTCACTCCCATCACAAGTTCAACCATGCTTTGCAAAAGCGTTGGAAGACGGGAAGATCCCACGTAGCATGCCGAATAGCTTTTTGCCTCCGTCGACGCAGCAAGAAAAAGGAGTCATCCTGCTGGGTGATGCAATGAACATGCGGCATCCTCTGACTGGCGGAGGTATGACTGTAGCCTTTAACGATGTTGTTCTTCTTTCCGACTTACTCGCGCCTGAGCGTATACCTAACCTTGCCGATACGACCGCAATTCAAAAAGCTATGAAAGAATTTCACTGGAAGCGCAAGAAGCTCACCAGTATTATTAATATCCTCGCAATGGCACTCTATTCATTGTTCGCTGCCAACGATCGACAGCTCAAGGCTTTACAGAAGGGCTGTTTCGTCTATTTTCAACAGGGTGGAAATTGCATTGACGGGCCGGCTGGGCTCCTTGCTGGGATCATCCGACAGCCAATGATTCTTTTTTACCATTTTTTTGCCGTTGCTTTCCTAAGTATCAAAGTTATCGTGACAGATATGATCAATAATGTTACCAGCATATGGAAGTTGCCACTGGTGATTGAAGAAAGTATATTGATCTTCTGGAGAGCCTGTCTAGTTCTATTCCCCTTTATCTTTAGTGAAATGCGAGCATGAGGGTCATGGTCGCATCATGTATATCTTTCATTTGCTTGCACAGCCAGGATCATGCTGTATGTTAGGGATTTATATATATATATACATACGTTCGTACGAATATCGCCACCTGCGTCTATCCGTCCGTCCGCTCGCCCGCGTAAGTCTTGCCCCTGCATGCACTCCTGCAACAACGGCACATGGCCCCGAGAAACCTTCCTGTCGACCGACATGAACGTCGGTGTCTCCGCACCGTGCTCACCCGTCCACTTCCCTGCTCATGGCTCGTCGTCGCGCAGACAGGACCCTCGCACCGTCCTGCCCCACCCCAGAGCATCGGCCCCTGGCCAACGTGGTGTGCCTGGCTGATGCGCGTGTACCGACCGGACTGTCGGAGCTTGGGTCAGCGCATGTCTCACTCGATGGCGCAGGATCGAAGACTCTTTTGTATGTATACCGGCGTGGCAAGCGTTGAATGCATCAGTGTTTGTATGTTCCTGGCGCAAATTCGTGTGCTGGGGAAGGTAACCTTGTTGCAAGCGTGCCTCCGAGCAAGCGTGGCTGTGATATCTTCGACCACATCTTCATCTGTAGAAATAATGCTCAAATAGTTTTTCAATCCCTCTTTGGTATAGTAAATGAGATTGTTTGGGGATAAGCTATAATAGACAACTGATGCAACAAACGTCACGGAGAGCAAGTGTCTACATTTATATAGTCAAAAGACCCTTTCATAAACAGCATCACATTTTTAATATTAAAATTACTCGTAATGTTTCAATCGCCAATACTCCGACTAAACTATTAAGTGGACACCTATGCGTATACAAATGTGATGAGCAGCGTGTGATATGGGTATAAATTTTCGCAAGTACCTAGTGAACGACTAGATAAGTTCATAGGTTACATATACATTACTATAAATTTCCACCAAATTACTGGTTTCATTACTCCAAACGCCTTGGTATTTGCCAGACTTCCATAGTAGAAAAACTCCTCAATTCATTTGGAATTCCATAAACGCATATATGTAGAGCTTATACATTACTTGCAAAGCTCATCCGTTCAACAATTGCTCTCTCGCTTCTTCTGTGCTTCATAATATCATTTAGAGGGACAGTTAAAGTATTGTGCTCAATGAATTTAAGTTTTATAGCACTGTTCCTAGCCTTATTTTCCGTTTCTCTATCTTCATTTATTCTCCATATAATGGGTTTCTTTGGATTTATCTCATCACTTTCTTCCTCACCAACTGCTGTTAGGCTCGAGCTTGTGGTGCTGGAATTTTGTCTTAATCGTTCGCTCCACTTTGAGGGGGAGTGATTCTTCTCGAGCTGCTTCACTGTGTTACTTCTGGCCAATAGGATTGCAGCGCGTTCAATATCGTCATTAGCAGCTTGCGCGAAAACGTCGAGGGGGCTCTTGGTTACAACGCTTGCAGGACTTGAACTTGATAAATTAGGATTAGTCATAGCCTCATCTAATTGCAGAGATATCGGGCTTTGTCGGTGTGACAAGTTAGTCGAAGGAATTTGCGAATAATATGACCCAAGCGGTGATGGAGTAGTTTTTTGTGGCGATTGGAGATAGATCTGTTTGTTTTGATTTGATATAAATGTGGCGCTTTGAGGTGGACTGATGCTCGAAAGAGAAGTGGAAGCTGAGAGATTATGACCTGAGCCGAAGGTGGAAGGGGAAGAAACTGCACCGGTTTGATATTCAGAGGATGAGGAGGTGTTTCGAGATTCCGGATGCATTGCATTCGAGGTTGAGGCGAAGAAATTTTCATGTTCACCTTCTTGAAATAAGTTCGAAATTTCGAGTGTGAGAAGGGGTTGGTTTTTTGAGCCAGTTAAAACCCTTTCATTATTATTTTGGGAGAAACTGGGTTCGTTCTTTGTCCGTGCAATATCTAGAGGTATACTCTTGTGAGTTGGTGGTGGTTGTGATAGTGGAGAAACTTGCGGCTCAAAATATGGTGATGAATATTCAGGCCTGTTTCTTGTTGTGTCATTTAAAGATCGAGAAGATTGAGCTTGGGAATCATCATGTAGGTTTATAGAATCTGATTTTTCATCTTCAGAATTAGAATTTACAATGTAGTTAGACTTTTGAAGGGGTTCCTTAAACATAATAGTGAAGCGATCCAACCTGTTCGTAGGTATCTCGATGTCAAGTAGTGGACTGGTACACTCGAGGAAATTTTTATCGTCAGAGTTTGAATCAAGGAAAGGTTGAAGCGGTGGTAAAGAAGGGTTTCCAGGAAGGGCGATCGACGGGATACGAGGCTCATTTGGAATATTAAGCGGTGGTAAGAATGAATTTACAGAAGCTTTAAGCGGCTGTACAGTATTATTTTCATGTGAGGATATTGACGCTGAACTATGCTTTGGAAGGGACCGTGTGGTATCGTCCTCGTCTACGCAAGCTGACTGTAATGCAATTTTCTTTCTGCTGAACAGGCCGTCTAATATTTTCCACTTGCTATTTTTACGCCTTTTCCTTGGGCATCTGTGATTCGAGCCATCTGTAGAATGGCCTTTTGAATTCATTGCGAGGTACTGAAAGTTGTGAGTCGATCGAGCTGGCTGACGTTTTCCACAGCAGGAGATGTATTTAAACCTTTTTTAGGGTAGGAGGGCTGGCAAGAATGTCTTCCTATTTTCTGACAGACATAAGCATGAGCGACGACAAAAAATCTGCGGACAGAGACACTGTAGAGGTATCTACTAGATCAATGACACTCGGCATTCGACATTGGACCGTTTCAAACTTGGGATCAACGTCCGAAGGTTAACAAAGTAGGTGGACACTTTCGTAATTAATAATTTATTTCCCGATGGCCTCGAAAGGGTCGAAGATACTGTGGCAGCTCACTCAAAGAATTCATTTCCGCATTCTCCTGTCTGGATAACTGTCCGCCAGTTGTTAATAATTGCAAGAAAGGGATGCTAACAAAAAAAGTAATTGACAGGTTGTCAAACGAATTCCAAAAAATTTCAGTTCCGTGGATGGTAATTACTAAAAGAGCATTGCTGAAATCTGAGGACACTTTAACACTTGACCTCCCAGAAAAGACAGAATGTACACATTGAAGCAGAAGGCGGGGGGGATCTGCACTAGGAAGTTTAACCACGGGGAGTTGATTATCTCCGTGGAGAATGACGAAGGACGGGAGTACATGTACAGTATAGGAACTATAATGAATGTGAAGTGGGTCAGACCAGGATTTTTTTCGCCTCAGGGATTAAAAGTGGAAAAAATACAGGGTACTTTCAACTATCCCCTGCGATCTTCAAACTCTTATACTCGAGCCTCAGATTTCTGCATTTACATAACTTTTGTAAAAACTATGCATCGCCTCAAGGTTATGAACAAAAACTTTTCCTATCTTGCTCGACCTCATCCATTATCACCATTTGACATCATACACATCAGCGCTGTCGTAATCATAACTTTCACTACTATCATTCTTTGCTTGAACTAAATATTTCTCTAGTGGAATTCAATTTTAGTTTACAAATCCTAGAAAGAAGAGGCTCTGAAGTAATATAAATTTTGTAATAATGAATTCACCGCAGACGCCTTCAAGACCATCACGTCGTCAATATCCATAACGTTTATCACGAGATCAGCGAGTCCAAGTATCTCAACACCAAAGAAGTTATCAATCACTATAACTAATTATTTTCAGGTGAGAACTATAGCGAATGAGGGCTACTCCAGAAGAAAAATTTCACAAAATCTCGCGATCAGCTACGGACAAGTTTGCTACACCTTAGAAAATGCTGATCTTTCTCCGAAATATTCGACAGGTCGGCCCCCTGTTCTGAGCAAATCTCAAATAGATGAGATAGAATCTTTTGTTTGTTCTTCTCCTGAAAACCGACAAATGTCTTTCGGCACTTCGGCGTGAGCGAGGTGATTCGACGGGAAATGAAGAAGAGAGGATACACTCGTCAGGTCGCCGCTGCAAAACCTCTTTCCCCAGAAAATATGAGGAGGTGATCTCAATTTGCTAGCAGTCATCTGCATTGGGAAAAAGACGATTGGATGAGAATCCTATGGACAGATAAAACTTGGTTGACCGGTGGTCATCATAGTAGATGTTGGGTTCCAAGGACGGTCAGTATTACTTGCAATTATTCACCAAGATGAAACAGTCATACTGAGTCTATCACCCAAGGTAGGCGAAGTCTACGATACTAAATGTGTCGTTGAAAACATTCGGAAGCGAATTGGGTAGATGTTTTGGGGTTCTTTTTTTGGAAGAGAAAAAGGCCCTTGTTTGTTTTGGGAGAAGGAGTGGCACTCTATCACAGCAGCCTCCTACAGTGAGAGAATAGTACCTGTCATGCATGGGATGGTCTCCATGAGACAAGATTTGCGAGTGATGCAGGACAACGCTCCTTCTCATAGGGCGGCACAAACGCTGAGAGAGCTCAGTGAAAGACAAATCACTCCTATTGAATGGCCACCATACTCACTAGACCTTAACCCAATCGAAAATGTTTGGAACATGATGAAGAATTATATTCAATTCAAGTATCCAGACTTGGGTGAAGGGAGGCAGCGATCACAGGATGAACTTCGAGATATGATGAAGGAATTCTGGGACTGGGCGGTAGATGAGAATGACTTAGAAAGACTCACAGAGTCAATGCCACGCAGAGTCGGGTCTGTGTATGAAGCTGGTGGTGGATATACGAAGTACTAAGAGTTTTGTCCTAAAATTTTATTTGTTGCATAAATCTGATTAATAGATTGTATAATTTTATTTACATTCCAAAATTTAAAGTTCACATTCAAAACGTCCTGTGATTTTTCCCATACAAAAATTTAAGGTTTAGTGCAGATCTTTGGTAAATTATGCCATAATAAGTTAGAAGATACGCTTATATCCCTGTATAACCCACTATTTTAGCGTTGCTTACATTTAATACAGTTCCTATACTGTAATGGCAAGGTAGGTACCCCTGTTCGTCCCCTATTATGCAGGACGTGCCCACTTGGTTTTATGCACGCCTATGCATAGCATAGGCTATAGGGATTACACAGCTCAGCAGCTTGTACAGGTATTTGTTGATGACTCGGAAGATGTCATTTTTTCCGTTAAAGTAATAGGCTTAAACTGTATCAAAGAGAGAGGATTGAATTTGAGGAATTTTCAATTCTTTCTTGGGTAATCGTTTTAAGCACCGGGCTCATAATCTTATGAAAGTAGGTTATGAGGATGAACAAGATGACGGTTACCTTGCACACAAATGATACAGTGGACACAAGGATAGCTTAAGTGCTTGAACGGCTTCAGGTAGCGAAGTAATGAGGACTGAAAGAATATCGCTATACCATCGCACTCAGTACAGTAAAAACTGGTTAACGCTATAAAATTCGTAATGAAGAAAAATCTATCGGGTTATCAAGTTTATTAGGTTACAGAGTTACAGATTTTATCACGTGAACCAATCTGTGATTGACCTTTGCTGCTTACTATCGTGTATCCTGCGCTTGTAAACTTCTTCACGATCATCCAAATGTGTAATTAAACAGTTATCTCCTCGCTGCTCTTCATAGAGGCGGAGAGTATTCAAAGCCTCCAGAGCCTGCTTATTGTAGAACTTTCAGAAGTGATATATGTTTATATAAATTACTTAGGAGTTTATGTGGGTAATTCAGTGGTAGTCCGTGCGCATATGTCATGTGATCGATACAATGTTATATGTTAGCCTACGTACAATTGTAGAGGGATAGATATATATTATTGAATTCTAGATTTCACGGTATAGTAA